>VZTV01064693.1:0-60025 GCA_013400875.1 Anhinga rufa
TAGCAGCTCCCCCACTTACCTGGGACAAGCTCCGAGAGTGATGTGTAAGGGCGGAGCAGCGCAGCACGGCCGCCCTGCGCTTCCCACGTCCACGGCGAAACGTGCTCCGGTGGCCGTGTCGGCAGCGCCGCTCTTGCTAGCGCTGATGCAGCAGCCGCCTGCTTTTGTGGAAGTAAGGAGGTCGGCATGAATCTCCTCTTCCAAACTGAAGGTCTTTGTATTTTGGTGAAGAAAATGCATAACATCAAAATAAGCTGAAGATTACCTTAAAGCAGGAGGAAGAGGTTTCAAAACCAAAACCTTCAGAAATGGGCTAGAACTTGTGAATCTCTGTGCAACTTTAAACACACCCCAGTCAGAAGTGCCTCTGGGTACCCTGAGCTCTGAAGAATAGCATTAAAAAGGGAAGTAAGCTAGATCATCACTTGGAAAGAAAATTCAGTGGTGGCACAAGCACTTCGTAATTTCAAATATGAAGTTTCTTCTAGAACAGTAACTAAGGGATCCCTAAATATCAACAAGGCTTTCATGGAATTTGGGTTTATTGTTTTGGGGTGGGGGTTTGGTGTGGTTTGTTGTTTTGGTTTTTTTAAGCAACAAAGCTGTATGTCTCGTCCTTTCTCTGTAACCCAGAGGTCATTAGAGACTTCCTGTGGGGTACCAAACAGTTATACTCAGATGACAGAAAATATATGAATAACTGAATCTTAGAAGAAACATTTGAGCTTTGCCTTAAAAAAAAAAAAAAAAGATGGTAAGGACAAATCTGTCAGAGGTAAATGTGTGCAAGTAAGATTTTTATCACCTGTTAGAAGCTGGATCCTGTGTTCCTTAAAAATAAAATAAAAAGTATGTTTAATCATTCCCTGGAAATGAGATCCCTGCTGTAACAATTAATTCATAAAGCTGCCAAAGACTTCCAGGCCTGTGGGAGTCAGGCTGGCATCCGTGATTAATGCTAATTGCAGGTGTGTGGCTGGGTTTCCGAAGAACCAGCCGTAGGGGAGGCATCAGAAATTACTTAACCCTGCCCAAGTGGGCTTTGTCAAGAGACCCCCTATGAACAGATAACAAGAGGGAAATTGTAATTTTACAGCAATTCAGCAGGTAATGTCGAACGCCTCTTGGGGCGCTTTTTGCTTCAGCACAGGAAAAGCATTGGATATGATTGAAGGGCACTCTCCATATTACAGATCTGAAGTGATTCAGAGAAGCTGTTCAGTGGGTTGATGCAAAAGGAATGGCCCACAGCTTCTGCGCTTGACGGTCCTGGGTAGCTGCAGCTGGGGGGTGGGGGAACAGAAGAGCTAATCATCTGCCCTTGTTTTCTCTTTACAAATCTTCGCTGGAAGATCCAATAATATCAGGAAGTTCAAGAGGTAAATCAGCTGCTCTGTGAGCTGTGCTCAGTAGCCCAGGCTTTGTTAGAGACCCAGCTGGAAGCCTGGCTGGGCAGGGATCAATAACGTGTGTGCAGAGCGTGGCTCTAGGAGTTAAGCTCTCCCACCAGGAAAAAGGGAGGGCAGGCAAGGGGCCTTGAGTCGTCATTATCATCTTGTTAGGAGGGAAGCAGCAATACAGTTTAATGAGGGAGAGGGGCCCTTTTCTGATGTAACTAGACTAATGGTAGTTTTCTTTCTTTCAGGGTGGGGTGACTTCATAAACTCAGGTGCCTGTGCTCTCTGTCTTGGACATTTTGGCTTTTTTAACCTTAATGTGGATTATTGTTGTTTAAGATTAAATGGATGAAATGAGGTATTTTTTATTTGGTATGGCAAATTCATAAACTAGTTGGGGTTTTTTTGCTTAAGAAGTTCAGCAAGTGCCCCAAGTCCTCGGCACATCCAAGGGGGATACATTCTGTGGCATCCAAAGGATAACACCGGGGTGGGTTCCCGTTTGAGCTGTGCAGAGCAGGTAGGGTGCTAGTACCACTCGGGTAGGGGGAGGAGAAATACCATTTAGTGACTGCTGGTGACACTGAAGTCTCCCTGGCATGCAGGAAGGTGCTGGGCTACATGTGCCAGCCCTCGGGCTCGCAGGGAGGGTTTCACAGGTAGGTACCTGATTCCTACCAAAACTGTCACTCTGCACTGAATCGCATCACTAGACGACAGCATTATTCTGACCAGATTAGCCTTCAGTGCTAAAGCATGGCACTCTTGGGTAATGTGATGGGAACAAGCAAAAGCCAGATTTACAAATACGCTGTGGAGCAGAAGTAGAGACTCCCGATTGCTGCAGTATGGCCCCCAGCTGGGAAGGCCCTGGGAAGGAAGCGCGAGTCCTGATTTAGTGCTGCTGCTGAGCATTTCCATCCTCAAAGATCAATAGCGTATGGTTTGCTGCATTTACATTGTTTGTGTGGGGAAATATCAGTATCAGATGAACGTCACTCGGTAAGGTGTCTCAGCACCATACGCGCGTTCCCTCCTGGCCCTTTTTGTTGAGCGGAAGGCATGTGGCCCCTGGCTTGTTTTAGAGAGGAGGCTGCGTGGGGCTTAAGGGCAAACTGTAGGTAACGGCCCACTCTAGGGGGTGATGGGGATCTCTCTCTGGTGTTCCCCAAAAGCAGAAGTGACTTGGCTTACTCCGTTCACTTCAGTGCCGTGATGCACCTTGACAGAACGGAGAAGTTCGAGGAGGGAGTGTTTGTCCAGCCAGTCTGGCTGGTGAGCCAAGGACGGGGGTCCCAGTGTGGTGCAGGGGGAGGCCATTGAATTTTAAGCTCGAGCAGCTGAGAGAGGCTGGAAAAGTGAGAGTAGCATGGACAGAGCTTGGGAAGAGAAGCAAAGTCACAAAACTGTCTGAAAAATTTGCCAGGATTTAAGAAGTGCAGGCCCAGGAAGGGTCCTGGAAGGGGTGCCAGGCATTCTAAGTCAGAGTTTTGATTTTGGTGTGGCTGCCAGCATCCCCGCACTGGCGTGTACCTCCCTTTCTACCCAGAGGTTTTAATTCACTGTATTCTGCTTGACTAGTAAGAGATGTCCTCTTTTAACAAAAAGGCTACCCTGTGTCACCACAGACACCGGCAGGTTGCGTGGCTCCCCAGGGGAACGAGGGTGTTTCTGGATTCCCTATGGAGGGAGCAAGCAGCAGACTGAAGGCGGGCGGTTGAGGGTGAAAGGCAAGGTCCCCACTGGTCCGTGACCCGTGTAAGGAGGTCTGGCAGGGCTTGGCACGTGTCGTTTTCATAATCAGGTACTTCATATGAAGAGATTAGTTTTCTCTATTGATACACTAAGTAATTTGAGAAACCATCTAGGATTCCAAAGGGTGATCTAGATCTGGTTTTATGTTGGCATCAATAACAAGATTATGCATAGTGTTGTGTTTAATACATCTTTTAAATGTACTGTGATAATGGAGCACTATCCTTTTCAGTCAGTCTAACACAGAGAGAATTGGAGAATTTATAATGAACTTAGAGGAATGCTCAGTTTTGGTAAATTTTTTCTTAAAGCATCAGCAAAGCGAAGAGGCTGATTTCTAAGGAAGCTCTTTGTGTTCCTCTGAATTCACAACAGCTAAAACAATTCTTTTAGCTCACAGATTAGATTAGAATTGTAAAAATGAAATAAAATGCCATCTAGGTAAATGATCCACTACCACAGGTGTTGAAAAACAATCCTGAGTAGAAATGGTCTAGGCACCAAATAATTAAATTACGATGACAGATGATAGTTTAATGAGGTGATTGTTATGAGACTTCTTGGTAGGCTTGCAGTCTCGAGCGCTTCTAACAGCATTGGCTGGAACGTTTGGAGGGAGGCAGTGCTGAGGATTTGAAATGAGATTTCCCTCTGATGGCTGTCAGTTTTGCAGGGAGAGCTATTGTCATTTGCTTCCCGTAGTACACGGCGTCAAGCTGTGTTGTCCGTCTGTACGTGTTGGGCAGCTTCTTCACATTATATAGCTTTATTGGGTTTCAAATGTCTGTTTTCAAGGGTTGTAAAGCAACTAGCTTTCTCTCTCCTTTGCTCAGATTTTTAATAGATTAAAAGGTTAGTGCATAACAATTAAGAACCAATCCTGTAAGTACTAAGCACGTTCAGATTGACACAGGCTGATCAAAAGAAACCCTGTAAATCGGAGGAAGAGATGCATTGGTTATATCCTGAGAAACACCGAGCTCTCACACTGTATCACCAGCAGGTCTTCCCTCTGAACTAGGTGATCTTGCGCTAAAGAAGAGGAAAAAGCAGCTGTTGGCCTTCAGGCAGACAGGAGTGTTTTCTCTCCCAGCAGAGGTGTTTGGGTTTTGCCTACCAATCTATTTGCTAGAGGCACCGCAGAACCACCAGACAGCAGCACACATTAGATATTTGATATCTAGGCTGATGCATATGATCAGATTAGAGGCGAAAGGTGCCCCGATGTCAATGTACTGTTGACACTCACTCAAGTGTTTCCTGTTTTTCCTAAGATGGTTCACAGAGCACAGGTGACGGGGCGAACAGGAGAAACTTGGTCTCGCAATGCAACCCTGACCCCATAATGATTTTTTTTTTTCCCTTGGTAAAATGCCAAGCTTTTAAAAAAACCCAACCCACCTGTTTATTTTGCTCTCATGTATTTTCTTCCTTTGCATTTATGGAGTTGCACATGTTCTGACGGAAGCTGGCTTACCTGAGCAGCAGTGCCGATGGACACGCTGGGAGGCAGCTCTAGGAGGTCAATCTGCTTGCATTAGGCCGCAAGTAGCGGTGCTTGCAGCATCTCGGGAAATAAATCACTTGCTAAAGAGCCAGTTCGGTTTAAGAAGCCCGTTGTTTCCCATCAGAATGCAAACTGAGAAAGGACAGGTTGCAGCAGAAGCAGCTTTACTGCCGTAATTGAGCATGAGTGGTGTGGGGTTCGCAGCTGCTCTCCTGTCCAATCAGTAGAATATGAGAATGAGTTAGAGGCATCACAGAAAGTGTAAGTCATGGTAGAATTCGGCTTCGCTGCTGAGCTTTGCTTTCACAGGAGAATTTATTTAGATTGTCCTGTTGCCTCTCTTGATCTGAATGTAATAGGCACAAGTATACAGCCTTGAACATGAAGGCAAACGCTGCAACCAGTGGAAAGCCTCTCTATTAGATGGCAGAATAATTGTTACTGCTTTTCATGAGCTATATTGATTTGAGTGTAGAACTTATTAGTTGGTATCTCTAACACACTGTGGTGTTAAAATTCATCAATACAGGTCTCATAAATGCCAATATATAACAGCAGGTGCTGCTGTAATTTAGTGAATCATTATCATTTCTATTTAGTAAATCAGTTGCCATCACTGTTAATGTTTAATTTGTAAGTTAGTGCCTCACCCAGCAGTATAAGAGGAATAAGGCTGCAAACACATTTTCAGTAAATATGATATAAATACTGTGACTCCTGCTATTCAGTACATCCCATATGTTAGCTGTTGATAACTGATTTTTCTATAAATACAGCATTGTACCCTGACCTTTAAAAGGATGCGATGTAAAATTGAGAAAATTGCTGTGATAAACTTCTTTTGAAAGAAAGTGAAAAGGATCTGAATTTAGGATTGAGGAAGGGGAAAGGTTATTAAAGATAAGTATGTGCTTCTCTTGATGAGTTCTTAGGACTCAACTTGGGTTAAACAGGAAATTCTGATCCTGAGCGTGTTTGTTCAGGAGGGATACATCTCCTGACATGAGCAAAAATGTCAGGTCTTGATTTAGGTGTATTTGGATGGGATTTCAAGAGCTCCCAAGTATATGATAAGTGTTGTCGTCCCAAGGTAAGGTTGTAAACCCTGTGAAGACACCTGGTCTAGCACAGATCTGCTGAGCTCAGGTGACATGGCAGCATACCTACTGCACCACTGGCTTCGTGTGCCTCTCCCCAGGGAGCCTGGCTGCTTTGTGAAGCCTGTTGTCCTGTGATGAGATGATTGCAGCTGCCCCTGCCAGCTGTTTTGCAGCTAATTCGGGTATCTTTTTACATGATCTGCTCTCATGCTTCTAAATTGTGGAGGAGATACATTGTGTGCCCAGGTGTCAGGAGGTGATGGTGCCCAAATGACTGGCCAGGCTGTGTCCCGGGACAAACTCTAGCATCTTGCACAGCAGCCTTCCTCTGTTTTGCGGCCTGACGCACCGCAGTCGTGTGACAGATGTGCATCATCAGCCTTACTGCGCGATCCAGCCCTTTGCATATCCCCTGCACGCAGATAGCGTGAAGCCATGGCAGCACAGAGGCGGCGTCCTAGGGCCTCTCGGGATGGAGAGCGGCAGGGAGAGACCTCACACCGAGGCAACCGTTGTGGCAAACTGCCCCCACACTGTAACCACCCTTGTCCCAAAGGCTTCACGCCATTGCGTATCCAACTTAACTCTCAATCAATGATAATTACACAGCTAGCCTTACTTCCGATGGGCCGCTGATAGTTCTAAGTCTGCAACAACATAATTCACATTGAAGCACGTTTTGAGACAGTTGTGGCCAGCGTTTTGTAACAAGGCGCTCAGTATTGCCAGTATTGGTGGATCTAAATGAATGAGCAGTAAACGAAGGGTTGCAAACTGCTGAAAGTCAGAAAATGCTGATCCGCAGAAAGGCCTTTGGTGAACACTGCCTCTAGTGCTCACAGCTTAGTAAAAAAACCCCAAGTGATTCTTACTTCTGTGGGAAGAGAGACTTTGAGTGATTTCTCTAAAGTTTTTAATCATTAAAAGGTTAGCGATTTTAACGATGGCACCATGATAAGTGGGAAACTCACCCTAGTATGGCCAAAGTTTTCCTGTCTAGTTCAAAATCATGGTCACTTTCTGACCTGGGTCAACAGGAAAGCAGAGCGTCTGCTTCTGTGACGGGTGAAACGGTGAAAAGCTCAAACATGCAAGGAGCAGCAGCAGTGTTTCCCAGGGTAATAACACGTCCTTCCTCACAGGGCGCTTCTGCCTGCCTGCCTGGTCCCTGCAGTGCTGGGGTGAAGTTCACCCACCAGGTAGAGTGTCTGCAGCCCAGGGGCCCCGGCTTTGGTTTTGGTTGGCTAGCGCATAAATAAGCGTTATTTTAAGTGTTCTGCCAAGCATATTTTTGAAGCCACAGGGGGAGTCAAATAATTTAACAGGCATTGACTCACTGAAGAAGCAACCAGAATTCAGTTTTCAGAGAGAGTTTAAGGGCTGCCAGAGCTTCTCCTCGGGTCTAAAACATCTGCCTCATTATTACTATGAACATTTCTACGTTTAAGAGGGTCTGAGGTTTAAATAAGCTATTTTATTAGCTACTGCCCAGCCTTGGAGCTTTCCGCATGGGGAGGTGCATATCCATTAGTCTTTTGTACAATTTTACTGTAATTGCTGTCATCCTAAACCCTCTCCCCCACCACGCATTAAGAACCTGCCCAGTGCGTGTTCTTTTTCTCCCAAGTGTAATAAATGGCATGGAAAATAGTCAAGTATATAGATATTTTATTCCTAGTTATTTGCAAATAGTGTCAACTTTATCCAGAGGAGCTTGTTTATGGTCTTTTTGTTGATATTTTTTTCTGCTTGGTAATAAGAGAAACCATATGTTTGCTAGAATATCTGGCTCCTGAGCACGTCATCTTTGCAGTTCTCGCTTTGGTTCCAGCCAGAGGTGAAGGTAAACAGCTGAAGCCAGATGCTTCAGCCTTGCTGCTCTTAATGTTGTGCTGCACGAGATACTAGCAGCTTCTCTTAGACTGAAGGTCTGCTAAGGATATACAGCTCTTTTCTGCTAAGCCTTCGATTGATGTTGACGATATCTCCGTGTCTGCATAATTTGTCATTTTCTCCTGATCGTAAACCCTTATGCAAAGGAAACTGTTTTGGTAACGAGCCCACACCAGGTTGGGGTGTGTGCTTTCCCATTTGGATTAAGAACTCCCACTTAAAATCGGCTTTGCTTCCCTTCAGGAGGGGGTCTCTACGCATGCCTGGTAATAGGAGGAATGCCAGCCCGATGTCCCGTCTCTGGTGAGTGGGAGTGACTTTGGGTTCATGCCAAAGAAACCCACTTACCTTTCCTTCCCTTCCATTCTCTGTCCCTCACAGCTGCTTCTCCCAGAGAACTATTGCAACAAATATTAATAAAACACTTCTGACATTTTGCAAGTGAGCTATTTGCAATGCCTAATACCACAGCATTTTACCAAGATTAAACAGTTGACTGAAATTAAAAATACATTCTCCAGGTTAAGATCTTGTCATTGGAGAGTGAAAAAAATGCTGAATTGTCTGATTCTGATTGATTCAGTTAAAAATACCCCCTTTCCAGTATGCCTTCTGATATGTAAGCCTGCTGATATAACTACATTAAACTCAGCTGGAGTGGGGGAGTAGAAATCTCCTGTTTCATTTGCTTCTTTTTCTGCCCTCAAGGCAAAATTCGTAACATACAATATGGAAATGCTAGTTCCAGTGACATGTTTTATGCCACTATCCAATCTGGCTACAATTTTAATATAAGCATCACATTAGCAAGTGTTTCATCTCCCTAAAATATCTCCTTAGTTTTTTAAATGTAGTTCCTTAAAGATTTCACGACAGCTCAAGTATGCATTATTTCTTCCTTTCCACCTCCTGCCATCCTCACCAGCTTGGCAACGCTTCCTTGGCCCTTTGGTGACCGGACTTTCTCTCACCGGTATGAAATTATAGCTCAGTCTGTTTTCTTCCAGTCCACGGGAAGCAGGAAGAAACCTCGCATATCATGACTAAGTGACATTTAGCACATTGAGTATAATCAGCTTCAGCTCTTCTTGAGCAGGCACTGGTGGATTTAAGAAGTCAACACAGTAGGAAGTGTCTTACCCACAACAATCTGCCTACTCAGAAACAGTGAGTTGGACTTTATTTAATCTATAGCTCCTTTAAAGTGACAGTGTTGGTAAATGGGATGCTCGTTTGCATCTCTGTTTCTGGAAAGCCTCTTGCTGGTTCGGCTCTGTGGCAGTGCACATCCAGGTAAGTGGGACTGCAGGGATAATATTATTACCGGCAACTCGCACGTCTCCAAGGATCTACTGTGGGTTGTGCTTTCAGGAGACCCTTAACAATCCCTCCCGCACCCTGGAGGCACCAATCAATACCTGACTTTCTCTTGCTGGTGTCATCTGCGCAGGATATCGGCAGCATCTCTTCCAGCAGGTGCTCATTAAGGAAACACAAGCTTTCCCAGCTCAGACCTCCATTCACACAGCATTTGTGTTCCGCGCAATTCCTTGTGCTTAACACTTTCCAGGAGAGCAAATGAGATCGTAGAATCAGGCAAATGTGCTTGTGTAAATTCACCCCAGAGACCTGGGTAAAAGCTAACCTCAGCTCACATGATCGAGCTGTGTTTGATTTATTGTTCACTTGCTTATGTGCACATGGCCTTTTTCAGAAGTAAAATGTACAACAGAAAATTCAACGAAGCTGTTCTGAGGGTACGACATGGGGAAGGACAAGATAATGGATGAGGAGGATGGATTAGGAGAGGTTTGAGACATGGTTTAGGGGAGGAAAGGGAAGGCAGTTAGGATCGAAATCCTATTGCGCTTCACAATTTCCATAGCAGTCATATCCCCAAACAAGTCGGGCCACATACTACTCTTAATTATACTGGTTTCAGACAACGGAGAGCAACTGATGAACTCTTACAATGCCAACTCGTGTGGCTGGAGGATTAGAACAATTAAAGGAGTGGGAAAGAGACACCTTCAAGTTGCGTATTGGAGTGCCAAGGGGTACGCGGATGTGCTCCCGTGGGGCAGCAAATGCAGGTGATGAAGGTTCGCTAACCGGCAGCAATGTGAAAGAGCAGAAGGCACACGGGAAGGCAGAAACAAATGATGAGAGGCAGAAGAGAGCCGTTTCCTTCAGTAGGCATCACTGTAGCCATTTACAACATGCGTGTTGCAATGTACGGTACAAAATGTGCAATAATACTTTTCATGACTCATCGTGCTTTCAGTGTCAGTTCCTTTGGTATTGGGAATTGGTTATCTCTGCGGGTCTGGATGCTTAATGTTGGAATAAAAAAAAAAAATGTTTTAAAAGTCAGACATAAACTCTGCTTTATTTGGCCTCTCCTCGACGTAGCTGCCGTGTTTCTAGTCTTGTCTGAAGGCCAGATGAGGTAGTGAACTGCCGTCAATTTAAAATGCTGCTCTGGACAATCAATGATTAACATGTTTAAATATCTTTATAAGGTCACATTTGTTTCTGTTAAAGTCTATTTTCTTCGAATGAGATGGGTGAACTGGATTCCTCAGTATAACCACCCTTTTTTCTTCCTTATTTAGCAGTGTTACCCACAGCTTCCGGTAGCAGTAATTTATTTGCATCTGGAGCGTGGAGGAAAGTGTTGAAAAATATAGGGAGACTAGTAACAAAGGAAGTAGTAACTAGGAAACCCCATTAGAAACATCTTTTAATGATTTTTCCCTTTGGCAAGCTAACGCTTTAATTTTTTCAGTTGACTTGTTATTAATGTGTTTTTAACCAGAGTATTGTGCTGCACTAAATCAAACCCCATATAAAAACTTATCACCATGATGAAATTATCTTTATCTATCACACTTGGTCTTGTTATGAAGTGAAACCAGGGGATTTCCTTTGCTTTTTGTTTTGTTTTTGACAAGACCTATTTTCCATAAACATGTTAGCTGACATTAATTGTACGTATCTACTTTAAAGCTTCATCAGATGCATTGCTTGCAATCTTGCAGGTCTAAGAGCTGACACCGTGCTGTGCTATAAGAAGGATATGCTACGCAGATTACTATTGTCAAAGCAAGTCTTTATTTTGCTGTGGAAAATGTGACTATTTAATCTTATCTGCCGTTATCCCAGGAAGCAAGAGATCCCTCACTGAAACTCAGTGTATGCTTTCTCAGTATCTCTCTCATCGTTTCTTGTATCTTTAGTTGCTGTATAACTATATCAATGGCATCTCTTATTCTGCATTGTCTTTTTTTGTAAACGTGGCACACGTAGAAGTGGAAACAAAATATGAGAACAGTGAAAAACAATCCGTGACTCGTACCTTAAGCAATTAAATATTGTCAAATACATGTTATATATCGTATCGTACCTGTTACTGGCTCAGGGTCAGCTGCTCCTCGGTCTCTTTTTGGCTCCCTGTGCGCTGTCTTTACCTGGGCTGGATGCGGTGTGTCATTCTGCCGTTCCTGGACCCTGCCTTTGGTGATGGCTTCCATTGTCTCAGCTGTGCCGTCCTGGAGATGTAACTGAGTTTTGGCACTCTGCACTCCAACAAACCACGCAGTGACCTGGGCGTGTTTCCAGAACCACCAAGCTGTTTGTTTTCCCAACCAGGAGCAAGGCACGAAGAGTGTAAAAGGGTTTCGAAAAGGTGGTCTGTGTGCGTGCTTCGCCGTTTATTCCTGCCCCATTCCTCCCACTCCATTATTTCTGCATACCTCTGTGCGCATGTGATGGAGCTTGAGACGTTTTCCCTCTAGATCAGTTCTTCAGTTCTCCAGTCCTGTTTATGATAACGGCGCACAGGAACGTGCGCTGGCGCGAGCAGGGATTGTCTGGCTGGGGGGATGCAATGCAAGCACAGGGCACTGGGGACACGTAGGCCGGCTCTGCCCGCAGGAGCAATGCTTCCACACCCGTCACCTTTACCCAAGAGACCTAGGCCTTTTGGGAAGCCACCGCTTTAGCGGTGTGGCGGCGGCGCCTTTTGTTGCGACGGTTTTGGGTGGGGGTTCCAAGGCTGCATGCTGAGTAACAGTACAAAATAGGGATGTAGATGCTGGTTTCAATATATCTTAAGGGACCTTCTGAAACCAGGCTCTGCAGTGCGTTTTCCTTTGTTTACTAATCAATAGATAATTCTTACTCTTACAGTTATTTCCAATCCTAGCCTTAAGTGGTCACAGTTCACTAACCTTTGGGTCATGCTGTGCAACCCAACCATGTGCTCAAGTGGCTACAAAAGCTAGGACCTGATCGATGTGGATTCAGGGGCACTGACAATAGGAATTATGCTCATTACATTGATTTTTGGATGGGTTTTTTCCTAAATTGTTGGCCACTGCTAGTTTTGATTTGCCTTGATGAGCTGTTTCAGGTATCTTGCCAGGAGAAGGGGTTGGGGGAAGCAAATCCAAACCAAAAAACCCAAACCCTGCTACTTCTTTATTAGCGGTGTGGCACTGGTAGCAATGTTGATGGGAAGGAGGTAATACTGCTACTACTGCTCACGGGCTTCAGCTCCATCCCAGCTTCCAGCATCACGTCTTATGTTTTTGGCCAATGCCTGGTGAAAATGACCTCCCTCAGGGAAGAGGCGTTTGCCACCTCCCCCTTTTTTTTTTCCTGTTCTAGATCCAGAGTTGAGCAAAATTATATTTGTTTTTCAGACACTTAATGTAGCACATGTACAACTTTAGGGCTCAGGAAGTCTAAAAAGAAGTAGCTCTGTTTTCAGAGCTTGATCCAGCTGTTTTTCATAAGGAGGGTGTTCAGTCAGTGGGATTTCCATGTGGAAGGTCCTCAGAACATTGCCAAGAGAGTTACAAGCATGTAGTCATGTGGAATTCCTTATTTTTCATTTTGACGCATTGAGGACCTATTCTCACTGCCTGTTTCAGGAAAGCAGCTCTCCCTAGACATCCTGGATAGACAGTGAATGGTGGGACAATCTCCACTCCCGAAGGTAACTCAGAGCTCCGGAGTTAGGTCCTGGCTTAGAATTACCTTCTGGAGGCACCTTCAGAGCTACACAAGACGCCTAAGAAAACTAACCTGGCATCCCTGACCCTCTAATACTGTAAATATTTAATGGTGTGAGTATTCCTTCTTCTAAAGTTTAGATATGCTGAAGTAACTGAAACCGTTGCTTATTTTCTAAAACTGGAGGTTATAGAGTGAGGTCCCAAATTTGCGTGAGGAGCTGTAGAGCCATTCCATCACAGGTACCTTAGCAAAGCGAGTGGTTTTCCACCCCCTCTTTCTAGTATTAGACTGACAGCGCGGTATATGCAAACCTGAAGCATGTCCTTTGTAAAGAACTATTAAGTGTAAACCACAAGATTCCCTGCCTCCAGATAGTAGCGGGACTCATTGGAAAGGGAGGAGCGGGAACTGCCGATTTAAATAAAATAAAAAAGAGCAATCAGTGTTTGATCCTTTCTGAAATATTTTGCCACTTGTGCTAGAGAAGCAGCTGGTAATTTTTCAAGTAGAAATTTGCCATTTCGCAGAGGAAAAACAGATTTGACTGTGAAACAGTACGTACAGAAAAATGTGACAGGAGCAGTCCCGGTGGGAGCCAGCGGTGAAACTTGATCTTCAGTCCGGCATGATTAACAAAGTATTTTATTTTTCATAGGTGTATCTGTAATTATTTTGTGTGGTTCTGTGTAAAAAGCTTTGTTTGTGTTTCCAAATGGGGTAGAGCGTAATTAAGTGCAGAAGGATGGAAATGACCTCTGATTGCACCTTACCCTGTTGTTTTATAGTCTGGCCCAGCGGTGAGTAACCTGTTAATATGGTGCATTTCACACCTCATTGCTGACCATATTAAAAGTTTTTATCATCTCTAATTCCTTAGTAAATATTAACGTACAGTATTCACTAGTATCTGTCTATTTCATTTACTTTACTCATTCTTCTTTGTAATTCATTTTACTCCTTTTATCCTACGGTGATTCTAATCAAAGCCAAATCCAGTTGGTTTAATGATCAGTTTTTATTAGTCCTCCAGGCAAACTGCACTGCAGAGATATGTCATTGGAGCCCAATATTATTATGCCTCTACAGAAATGATTAATTTAACCTTTTTGCATATTGCAAGAATTAAAAACATAATAAATCACCAGAGGTTTATTATACTCAGTGATGTATGTAACCTATTAGCCGTTTTGTTTGTTTTAGTTGTACAGTACTTGTCAAGTTTTCTTAAAAATCATCATTTATGGACCTGATCCAAAGGCTACTAAAGCTGATGCATAAGTTGCTGTGTTCGTTTCGTAGCTGACTGATCTCAGCTGCTCCCAAATGAAACGCACGATAGAAGAAAATATGAAGTTAAACCCAGAATTCCCATGGGCTTCAGCGAGGCTAAGATTCCAGCAAATAAGTTTGAATTTTCTTAATAATGACACTTTGTTAGTTTTTTTTTAAATCAATGAATATAAAAGCCCCAATATGCATATAAAATGATACATAGTAGGGGCTACTTCTCTCTTGGATCTCTGCGGTGAAGCGTATTGTGGACAGAACCATTTGGACTAGCGGCTGTAACGTTGTCGTTACCGTCGCTGCAGAATGCAGGAGCTGTTGTCGTGGATCACAGCACTGGACAAACACCGAGTGAAGAGCTGGTCCCTGCCCCAAAACCCAGGTTTTCCCAACTGTAGTATCTCCTGTTCCAGCAAACAGTGCTGGCAGCAAGGGAGGCAGAGGAGGAGGGGTTGTACGTGGCACCAGCGCTGCTGGCAGCGATCTGAACCCACGCTCTCCTTTATGAGGTGTTCAGGGCTCAGCTGTGCCCTGGGCGAGGGGCGGCCTCCTGGGCCAGTGGTTTTGTTCCAGGGTAATTATTTTGGCAAATAGAGACTGGTCATTCAATTAAAAAAAAATCAGTGGGTGGATTGGATAAATATGTTGCATCTCACATGAATAAACAGAGTCATTCCCCAAGTCACTGAAATGGTTAAAAGAGCCAAGACAGGACGTGGTCGCCATCCTGCCAGCCCGCCTAGCACAGCGAGCCTGGCCGGGAGCGGGGATTCCTGGCAGGCAAAACAGCAGGAGTGATAATAATGTTCTCGATACTCTTACCATCCCAAGTAGGGCAAACAAAACACTTTAATTGGTTTGCTGTTCCAAAATATTTCACAAACACCAGACGGTGGAAACGTTTCAGTGCTTCTGAAAGGTCCCAAATCCAATTGCCAACAGGGAGGCTCGGCGGCTGGTGCCGCCTGGGCACGAGGCAGCCCGAGGAGTGCAGCGAGTAGGACAGCTTGTTTGCTGCCTCGCCGGGACTGGCACAAACCCAGGCTGGCTGTCAGCAGCTCCTCTACCTAGCCGAGGGCTTGCTTTGAGGGTTCCACTGGTATCTACACATTCTTGGCTTTTTCTTATAAAACCTTTTGTTCAATGGTGTTTGACAAGCCCTTCTCTTCTTTGCTCACTGCTCCTGACTGCTCCAAACAGGGGTTTGTCACAGGCGGAGGGGCTTCTCCAAGGGACAGGGATTCAGGCCCTGCTTCCCCATGTGCTTGAGTGGCTGATCTTGAAGGTTCATTCTTGAAAGCAGGAGTAGCGAGGAAGCAGAGTGGTGCTTCCCTGGGTCAGCGGGCGGTCTGGGATGGAGCAGGGGCAGGTGAGGAGGAAAGGAGGCAGAAGGAGAAGCCCAGGGCAGTCAGAGGGAGAGGACCTGGGCTCTGCTAGCCACAGTCTGGGTGGAGGCAGGCAAAAAAGACCGTGGCTTTTGGCAAGCGGAAGGGAACAAATGACTGGGTTGGGGCATTAGGTCTTTCCAGGAGCCCCCAGGGAGGTGGCAGAGCCCTGGCAGCCGCCCCGGGGTCAGTGCAGTTAATAACGCCAGGAGCGGAGCTGAAGGGAAGTTCAGGGTTACTGTCTCCCAACCCATGAGCGAGGGGGAAGCCAGGGCTAACCCTGCACCTCTGCTCACTGGAAAGGGGTGGAAATCCTCAAAACGGAGAGAGAACTTCTGGGAGCTTGGAAACCCTGATGAAAGACAACATGGCATTGAAAGGCATATGCCATGAGAGGGGCCCGATGGGCAGCCACCCTGCTGTGAAAGGCTGCTCTGCCCTGGCGGGTCCCACAGCATTTTGGGGGACAAGCGGAGGGGTGTGGGACTGTGCAGCGCAGGAGTGGGTCAGCCAGAAGAGCCCAGCTCCCAGGGTATCTCCTACTGCCTTTCCTGAGGAGAAAAAATGTGGATTTCCCCCCCTGTCCTGTTTTCCTCCCCTTCTCTTCCCTTTTCTTTCTTTGCCTGTAGCACTGAGCTAACCCAGGTGAAAGTTGCCAGGAACTTTCTTTCTTCCATAGGCCTGAAAGGGCAACGGGGGAACCTGAAGCTCGGCAGTTAAAAAGAGAACAGCTCAAGGGAGTAGGTGAGAGGAGATACTGTCAAGGCCGGGGTAGGAGCAACCTGTGCTGTGACCCAGGGACCAAATGGGGCTTGGGCAAGCTGAGCTCCAGGGCTGCTGCTCAACGGGATGAGTAAAGAGTGCTCAAGGAGACGCAGAGTGGGAGCAGCTGTGGATAGACATGAGAGCACGTATAATAACATACGTACCGTAAAGGACACCAATATAAATTCTTTCAAATAAAGACCTACTGTTTTGTACTCAGAAGTAGAAAGGAGTAGGTTTTGTAGAGGCAAAATGAGCTAGAAGCAACATATATGACACTGAGGGGGGTTTTATTGCATCAAACAACTTTTGTTGAATGCTGAGAAACAGATGAAATGAAAAATCAAAAGGCTGATAAACACCCCTATCTTTTATTCTAGGCTTTTTTTCAATTTTGGGAGCTGACTTGGGTCTCACTTTGTGGTATGGCATATCTTTTAAAGAAACATCCATTTATAATTTTAAAATTATCAGCAATTCCTCCAGCAGTTTATTCCTCCGCTATCAAGTGCGTGGCTTTTGCCAGCCTGAACTTGTCTGGTTTCATGTCCTGCCTATGGGACTGTTGCACCTTTGCTTGGATGAAAAGCCTCCTCTTATCAGTTTTCCTTTCCCCAAGTAAGTATTTACTTAGTGATCAGACATGCCTTAACCTTCTCTTTGATACGCTAAATAAATTGAACTCCTTGAGACTGTCACTCTAAGATGAGTTCTCCTATCCTTTAATCAATCTCATGACTTATAGCCATATCCAATTTATCAAGCTCTCTCTTGATGTGTGAACATCAACACTGAATGTAGTATTTTGCTGGCAGTAGTGGCAATAAATGTAGTGGTAATATGATGTATTTGGTTTTCCCTGCTATATGCCCAAAGCACTCTAGTCCTCGCAGCCATAAAGCTACTTTGCAAGCTCATGATGAGGCCACGATCTGCCAGGACGCTCCAGTCAGGCCGTGGGCTCTCTCCCTGCATGGGTATGACTTGCTCTGTTTGCCTGCTCTCAGGTTCATCAGGTCATCCAGCACACACAGAGGTTGGTGGGGCTTTTTCCCCAGTGTTTACTCTTGCTGTTTATCATACAAACGATTCATAACACAGTTTCCATTTTGCGCTAATCGCTGGCTGCACGCAGACAATTAGCGAACGGAGTATGGGTTTACCAACATTGCTGTGCACGCAGCTCCTCTGATTATATCAAGAACTATTGTTTTCTAGCATAAAGACTTCGATTCTACTCAAGGAAGTCAGCGTTTGCTCTGTCAGCAGTTTCTAAAGACTTTTTTCTTTTTTTTTTTCCTTCCTGCTTTATGATATTTTGGAGCTCTCCAGACAGGCTTTGCACAGCGACAGCGCTGCCTGAATAACCCCTCCACACTTGCCGTGTGCTGTGGGAATTCCCAGCCATCTCCATTATAAAAATCCCTTCTCCGTGTTCTTGGCCGTAGAGTGAGGGAGGATGAGGTTAGGTTTGTTTGTTTGGGGGCTTTGGGGGTTTTTTTTGCTGGTTGGTTTGTTTTCCTTTGTGGGAACATGGTCTGGGGTTGGAGGGTCTAGGTTAAAAGGTAATTATTTTTGTAACAGAATTAAAACCTGAAACACATTGAACCAATTTCTAATACAAACAGGATCAGCATTAGCTTTTAAAGGATTGCTATTATCGTTTCAGGACTGCAATGTGATTTAAACTGTAATAGATATTGATTTCTATATTAGTGTTCTTGCTCCTTGTATTGCATTTCTGCTGCCATCTGCTAAAACAGGAATGGCATTTTTCACTTTATTGACTGGACAATGAGTTGGAATACTGTATTCCTGCACGCTCTGGATCACGGAGATGGCTGTAAGCTTACCGGGAAAAGGAAGGTTGGGGACAATTCATCTGCTGAGACACTTGCATTTTAAAGTTACAGGTACCGATTATTGAGTGTATAGAGAATAAAAACTCTAAGGACTTCTAAGTCACTTACGGAAAGGCAGAATTTTACTCGAAGGAGCACCACAGTTACTCCACAGGACACTATTATTTTAGAAAAAGAAATAATTACTGCAACGTCCCGTGCTGGTGGTCTAGAACAGCGTGGGTGGGTTTTCCCTGGGCAATCAGTTTTGACTTAGTTGAGCTCCCACTAAAAGCAGCAGTAATCTCACCCTCGTGGGCAAACGCAAGGGCTGTCCTTGTGCTGGTAACCCCAAATCTTCCTCCCCAGAGCACACTTTGAATCTCAGTCTCCTCACTGAGCCTGGCGTCTCCTGCCTTTGCCAGAAGCATGGGGGTCTCTTTGAGACGGCTCCGAAGGACCCAGCTGTGGCTCGGCCTGGCGGGCCCGCGGGGGCCCTGCCCGCTGCCTTTCGTCCGCTGCTGATGTGGCAGCTCCTGCCCGGCCGCCGTTCACATCTGCAAACGTGCGTCTTCAGACTGGCTCCCCTCCTGTTCCTCGCGCTGGAGACAGCTAGCGCTTTGCTACTTTCTCTCCTGAAAAGTCCTTACAGTGACGTGCGTGAGGGCGGGGGAAGCTGTGCATGGACACCAAGTGTGCCATTTGTGCTTGACTGGGCTCAGGCCAGCTCTTCGCTGTTGGGGTCTCGTGGCCCTTCAAAAGGGCTGCCCCATTCTCCCTCCCCCCTGGCGCTCCGCAGGCAGGCTGGCCGCTGCCCTTTGCTGCACACGCAGGGGTTCTCCGCTGCTGCTACACGTAGTATTTATTAGATGATTTGTAGTGAGTTGCTCTATAAATGAACTTTATTACAGAATTCTATTCAAAATTGGAATATTCTGAAATGAAGTTGCCTCTTGATTATGACTTTTCCCAGAAAACTGATTTTGCCTAATGATAGAGAACGGTAATAAGCAGTACTTAATTAGCATAAATTACGTTTAATGGGAACAAGTTCTGCTAGTGCCAAGTAGTTAAGAGGTGTTTAATAGAACTGAAATTCTGAGAGTTCATCTTATACTACCTGAAGGTGCCAACTAAATTTTAAGGTCTGTGTTCTCCAGGGCATTCAGGGGGCCTCTGTCAAGTACGCAGCTGAAGTTTGGTGGCCTTAAACTCTGGGACAACTGGCCCAAATTGTTCCAGTTCATGAAACAAACTTGTGTAGGAGTCCTTTTTAGTTTTTTCTAAAGTAAACATAGACATTTATTTCAAAATTTAGAATGAGAATATAGGAATGCAAGGGTAGTTTAATTTGTCAGAGAGCTGACTCTCTTTATTCTGTCTCTGGCAAAAACCTTGCAAGTGTATACTTGACAAATCCCTCGGTGTATTCTCAACAGTTTCCGGCGCCCCATACCCTAGGGGCTTCCTTAGCCATTTGCTGCTTCTGTGTTGTTGAAAGATTTTATTTTACTTTTTCCCCCCATTTAGCCACTCCGGGGCAGTCAGAGTGTATGGCAAAGGCCCCAGTTGCAGACTGGACATGAAGGTTTCCAGCTTCTGTCTGCATTTCCTGTAGACAGGAGATAGACGTGTACGTGTCCGTGATCTCTGAATGCTCGTTTTCTCTAGCTTCAGTTGCGTTATTGCATGTAATTAATTACAACGGTGAAACATCGGTTTTCCGTAGTTAGCGAGACATGCCATGGTCGTCCTCACCAAGCCCGCTGGGTTGTGCTTCCCAAGTCACAGGGTGGGTAAGGTAACCCCCCTGTACAAGTGCGCCTAACCGACATGTGCACGTCAGGCTGGTGTTACTGACCGCACACAGCAACAAGGAACAGAGAGCTGGAGCAATTCTAGAAAAAAATGGAATATTCCAAAACTAGCAGTCACGGAAAGTGTAGAATAAAGCAAATTAATTTAAATATGTATTTTGCATACAAGACATAAGTAAGTGTTTGGGGTTTTTTTTAATCTAAGAATGAAAAGAATCTTTCTACTGAGATTCTTATAATTTCTAAGATAGTAAAAGACGTTCCTGAGAGCCCAGCCCGCCAGCACCCTACACCTTGCCCTGTGCTTCAGATGTTATGCTGTAAGAAAGGGTGTCTCTGCATCTGTAGGTGGGAACTTGAGCCTGAGTTCAGTGCCGGGGGAGCGCTGCTCTGGGGCAGAACCAGTTTATTATCTAATGAACAACATAAAGCAACAGGATTCCAAAGAGAGAATGTGGTTTTACTTAATTTGTCACTGGATTTGGGCAGACTGGGTCTAAACCTGGCCTTTTTCTGTGCTGTGCTTACTCGAAGCAGCCTGATTATTCCACGGTCAGCTCTAACCGTGCAGGTTAAAGTTCCTTCTGCAGCTTCTGCCTTTTTTTTTTTTTCCCCCGTCTTCTCTTTTTTTTGTCCTGACCTAGGCTAAAAGCTTTCACGTACCAAGTTTGAACTTCCATCACCTTCCACAAGGACAGCTGCAGAAGTCTGCTGGCATTACCACAGCCCCTCTAGCATTCTCTGAATAAATCCCTTATTTGTTCTTCAGATTAGGAGCAGGTTTTTTTACTCTGTGTTTGTAAAGCACATAAGTTTAGTGGTGTTTTGGCCTGGGACTTGGCCTTCTAGCTACTATTAAAGGTCTGCTTTGAGCTCTGTGTGGGTAGTAAATAA
The DNA here is from genome assembly GCA_013400875.1 of Anhinga rufa. NCBI lineage: Eukaryota > Metazoa > Chordata > Aves > Suliformes > Anhingidae > Anhinga > Anhinga rufa. Next base: position 20,664 of record VZTV01064693.1, read on the forward strand.
CTTGCCCATGTTGCTGTGAAAGCTTCTAATTTACAGGCAAATGCATTAGTAAATTCATATTTGGATTTTGAAGCAATTCAAGTCAAATGCAAACTGAATGCATGTAAGGCAGCTAAATGCTACGTGTATTTTTGCACCTCACTGTAAAGATATTCTTCAAATGAAGGCTGTCTCTTCAGCTCCTTCTTTTGAAATCGGAGGAGTATATTACTCAAACAAATCGGGCTCTGGCCCTACACTTGGTGTTTGCATGTGTCAGACCAGAGGCGAACACAGCGCCATGGAGCCAGGGGTGAAGGGATGGGTTTTGATCTTCTCTGCATTGGGCCATATCACTGTCTAATGAAGCATAGCCCTCTAATTTCTCAACAGAAAGAGTCCACAGTAAACAGCTCTGCTTCCCTGACCCATGGCCCCTTACAGGAGGGGGGCTAATGGAAATTCTTAGGAAACAAGGATTGCTGTTTTATTATGGCATAAATCCTTACAATCTTAAGATATCTGCACGGCCTGTTGCTATAGTAAAAGAGGACCTCGTTGTCCTCCTCTGCATTTATCCTCCCAGAGTACCCGGGCTCCCGTATACGGGCTGGGAATGGAGAGATGGAGAAAATGGCTTATTTTCCCAAGGCTACAGGGAAGTCTTAGAGGGACAGGGGAGGGAATCCACCTGCCGGGAATTCCAGCCTGGGGTCGCTGCCCTGCCTTACGGCTGGGCGCTGCGTGCTGTGTCGCTGGGAGTACAAAGCGCAAGAGGACAGAGGGCTGCTGCTGAAGGGTAGGCTTGTGTTTGGTAGCTGCTGCTGAAACAGAGCCTGCGGTTGGCAATGTTTATCATCCCACTCATAATGAAGCCATTACACTGCAGTCACAACTCTGAATTGCAGCTAATAGATTTTCATTTTGTTTTCTCAGTTAAGTCATATTTGATAAATGCAGAAATGTGTAGGGAGCAGCTTATCTCAAGTAGACAGTTTCTTTTTAAATGGGTGGCTTGAATGTGCCTTGCATGAGGATTTTTGGAAAGAAAAAAGGGATTCTGTAGCAAATCCTTACAGGTATTAAATGGCAAACCCGGAATATCTACTTGCTGAGTACAAGTCTTCTACCTTTTAGGGATCTGCTAGCTTACAGCTGTTGAAGATAAACATGAATTTCTTTGTGTATGCGTCTATGTACATGTACTCGTGTATTTGTGCGTGCAAAAGTTTTATAGTATGGGATAGGTAATTCTTTGCAATGCTTTCTATGTTGTACTAAAGACTGGCTTAAATGAATCTTGCTAAAATTCTTTTATGGGAAACAAACAAAATTCCATTACAGGCTTCTCTGCAGACAAGTGCATAAGGATTTAATTTTTGTCTAATTTAGTATCTCTTCCTTTTATTATTTGTTTAAATGGTGCAGGCTGGTTTGCATATAGCCTTAATAGTAGTCTGGGAAATGACAGTGCCAGCGTGTGGTATATCATTGCGCTGGGTTGTCCATTCCAGAATTACTCTGGAAAAGTTTTCAGCACAAAGTACCTCGACATCTATTACACAGGGAGGCTGAGGTAATTTTTTTTTATCCTGACTGGAAAAGTCCTTGCCATAATTAAGCCCGCATTCTCAGAAATACTGAAGCTGAGCTGGGCTCCCAAGACTATCCTGAGGAACTTCTTTGGCATTTTCAAGCTTCGAGGCCAGAATGCAAGCATGCAAATCTGTGTTTTGGGCCAAATTTTCAAAGGAGCTTTATAGCTGCAGGTAGGATTTTCAAGAGGACCCAAGGAAATTTGCAGCAGACCCCTTCCAGCAACTGAAGGAAATACAATAAAATCATAAAGAAAAATGTGTCTCCTTGGCATTTCAGATAGCATTAATTTCAGAGGTGCTGAGCATCACATCTTCTTGGGAGTTAGCTTGGCATTAAGGTGGAACGCAGCCCAGCACAGCGACTGCCTGGGGTGGAAGCCACGAGCCTTCTTCCCCTAGCCAGCCACTGCTCCCAGGGAGGATGCACGGCAGCTCTGCAAAATCAGGCCCTGCGTTCCTGGCCTGGCCCCAGGCCCAGCTCCCTCTGCATAAGGCAAGCCTCTCAGTGTCGTTATCTGCATCTCTGACAGCAGTTGCCCTGTTGCTGGTAACTCTCTCATCCACCTTTTTCTTTTTACCTCCCTCTGCTTTTGTACCCTCCATTTGCCTTCTGGGCCTTCTCCTCTCATCCCAGTGCTGCCCCAGTGCTTTCCCAGGGTTTTCTTTCTCAGTTTGTTCTGCCTCTGCCACTTGTTTCTTGCCAGCCATGGTTCCAGCTGCTGGAAAGCACGCCTCTCCTTGTCTGGGCTTTGGGCTTCCTGTACCTTCACCCCTATGCCACATCCGTGCTCTCCCTTCGGTTTTCCCTTTGCCCCTGCTCCCATGGTGTAGGTTGCATGTCTGCTGCTCTCTGTCTGTCCCTCCCCACTTACTAACTGCCACCATAACTGCATCCCTAGCCCCAGGCTGTCTTCTCCAGCTGACCTTCACCCCAGCCCAACTCAGACATATAAAACAAAATTAGCTAGTATCGTGTACTTCGATAAACAAGGCAGCCAGCAGATCATGTAAACTGTGAGCTATGTACCTACAGCAATATGACCTCAGACCATTAAAATCACATACTTTGTGTCTGTTTCAGGATTTGTATATAAATGTTGTAGAGAGAGACTTTATTAGAGTTTAGTGATCCAAAATCTGGTCTTGGATTTCCAAAGTTCAGGAGTTACTGGTTTGAATGCACCACAGGGGTTAAGAAGAAGGAATTAGAAGTTTGAAACCGTGTTTGTTGAAACTCCTGATGAATTATACAAAGTCAGTCTGTTTATCAGAGTACTGTCATGTTTGTAAGACAAAATGAGGGGAAAAATACACTCAGTGAAGAATCCCACGTCAAGAAAAAATTGATTAATCTACTAAGCTGTTCTTCCAAATGTTTTACCGGAGTAAGACGTACACAAAATAGACCTCTGGAGGAGACCAGTATGAGGACATTGCTATGAACTTGAGAGAGCTCTTGCTTACCTGAAAGCTTCCGCAGTCACAACCATTACTTCACATTGCAGTGCTGTTAAGTGGAAAAGGGTACGTTTTAAGTTCAAGCAGATGGTATGAAAATTGTGGTGAATGTTTTCAGCAGATTCTTCAGCTGGAGTTCTGTCTCCCTGTATCTGTGATGATAACAGTAAACAGCAGTAGCTGCACTGCCTGAGCCATACAGTTTCTTCACCTCGAGAACTGCCAGGATGGGCTTGCAAAAGGGCACCGTTTCCCCAGGTAGCTTGTTGAGTCAGCTACGGCTTTCTGCCAGATTTGTGTCTGAACTCTGAACTACTGCTTTCTAGGTCACTAGAGACCAGCCATGAGGAGTGATGTGTTACAGACATTTTGCTGGCATGCCACATTTCAAAAATGTATGGGCCCGATCCTGACAGATGCTGAGACTCCGCTAGCCTCACTGGCCACGGGGCTGATGCCTCTAAGGACACGCTGCTTTGCTTCTACCCTACACATCCGAGACAGGAATATGCGTGAAAGCATCAGGCGCACTAGGTATATGCCATTCAGCCGCTTTGAGCATGTACTGTACTGGTCTAAGGTTTTGGTACTACTGCGGTCACGTTCAAACCAGCATGTGTGCGCACACCAGAGCCCAGACTCACAGAATGGCAGAAAACAGCTACCTCGTTGGCAGCAAGGGGGAGAACGGCTGGCTGGCTGAAAAGAAAGCGCGCTGAAATCCTAGGAATTGTATATGCACATCTGAGAAAATCATTAAATCTTTGATTCAAAGCTAAGTGGCAAGAGTCCTTCCATTGAACCCAGTGAGCATTCACAACTGGCTTGCAAAACTAAGAGGTGCTTCAGCCTAAAAGTGTCCAATTCTTCTTTTCCTTTCCTCATACGAAACAGGCGCTAACGTTTGAAGGGAGTGCAAGCGTAGCAGTTAATCTTGTGCATGCAAATAGTTGTGACTGAAATATTTCATTACTACTTGTTTTGCCCCTTCAATGGAATTTAAACTTCCTTTGTGCATCCCCAGTTTTTTCTTTAGTGCTTCTGTTTCATTAAGAGCTTACTGAGACTTCCAGACTCATCCATTAGCTTTCTAATGATGATATAAGAGCTACTGTCTGCCAGTGTCTTCTGTCAGCAGCAAAACAAAAGTAAACATGTCTGAGACAGTGTTTTGGGGGTTGTTTTGGTTTGGGGTTTTTTTTGTTTGGTCTGGTTTGTTTTTTTTTTCCTTGGATTTAAGGAAATATCCCGTGTCCAGTGAAGCACTTCCTTTTCACTTGTACAAGTGCCTCTAGCACTCAGAGGTGGATATCTGAGCCCAAAGCAACCTCAGGCTTTCTGTGAGGATGACCTTTCTACTGGTGTTGCTTATACCAACTGTCTGAAGGAAATGCGAGTGCTAGCGGTCAGTTGCCCTGTGTAATTCCCTTCCTAGACTGGGTCTCTTGGATCCTTTCCCCAGCTCCCATTCAGAGGCACAGACAAGTTTCAACCGCATCAGGAAATTAAAATACCTGTTTTCACCTCAGCCTTGTAACTCTAGGAACTCTAGGCTGAAATAGCCTCTCATGTGCTGAGCACCTTTTTCCACGTGCAGGCCTTCAAGCAGTCTCGATGGCCATTCATGTCACTGCAGGAGATGGAAAGGTGCAGCCATCTTCCCAGAGGAACTGGCTAGCTGTAGCGCTGGCTCTCACAGCTGGCTTGCAAGGTGGCTAATGCTGTCCCGCCTCAGAGGAGGGAAGCCCTCACTGTGTCACTACAGGCTGTCTCGACCCGGGAAAGCCACAGCGAGGCCACCTGTCCATTTGTTTCTTTACCAGGAGTCAGGCAATCACAGTAAGGTGGCATGTGGGAGACTGGTTGTGTAGCCGTTGCTCTTTTGGATGACTCCTCACGGGAGGAGGACGTGTGGGGCAAAGCTTGAAGTCACCTGCAGTGTGACTGTGTGTGGAGACATCTCCAGCAGCACGGCTGTAGGTGGGTAGCCTCCTGTTTCGGAATGGCTCTTGGGTACTGCGGCAGGCCTTCAGGGGATTTCAGTTGACTTGGTAGAAGGGGATTCGTTGCAGGTATGTCCTAAAGTCAGCAGACCATTGAAGTGCATCTCTGACATTAATAGGATGCAAGTATTGACTTGAGGAGTTTGATGCAGTAAGGATTTTTTTAAAATTTTAATTAAAATATGCTTTCTTCAGTAACGTGACTTAGATAAAATAAAACTCCTGGACAACTTCAGTGAAGAAATATTCCCTACAATGTTTGTAAATATATGGTGGAATTCTCTTTGATTTTTAGTGCAGATGTCAGCCCCTAATTTATTTTCTTGTTTTCAGTATATTAGCAAATCTCTGAAAAAAGAAATTTTGGAAGAGTTTTCTATTGCCTTAATTCATTTATTCAAGTTTATCATTGCTTTGATGTCTTTTACAACAAAGAATCAAACCCATGAGGTTTTTTGGTGTATTGATGAATGTTTGCTTTCATTTAGAAAGTCATTATTCCAGAGATAAGTCTTTTCAGCTAGCAGGTCTGCTTACATATAGTAAATATGCTGCAACAACATTTTCCTGTGTAGTATGAGGCTAACTATATTTAATAAAAAAAAAAAGTTGTAAGGTACCAAACTTTCCATATTCCTTGAAGCCTATGAAATTGCTAGAAAATAGGATTTTTCTCTCACAAGTCTGACACAGACATTGAAGAATCTCTCCTTATATCTCCCTACATACGGAATTACCTTTAACATAAAAGATATAGAATTTATTTCCTATTAGTTGACAAAACTAGCCCTTTGATTAAATGCTAACATGAAAAACTTTGGGGGGGGATTCAGTAAGACCCCAGCCAGTCATCACCAAACACTAAGAATAGCTCCCGTGCTTTTTTCTGTTTTATTTTTTAAGGAGGAAAAGGAACACTTCTTAGATTTGTTCGTAGAAACCTTCCAGTGACAGTTCCTCAGGCTTAACCCCTTTCCTATGGGAAGGATGTCGGACATGCTTCCAGAACTGCATAGACTTGTCACTGTAGTGTACGGGCATCTATCAGTTATAAAGTGATTTCATTCTCTCTGCAGTCTTGTGATGAACGCAGATTCCCTCCCGCGGTACTGGCAGCGGGATTCAGAGATTAGATTTGCCAGATTGTGTCTGTGACTCTGGGAGCTACCTCTGGCTGCACTGGAGGCTCTGCGGTACTTGTCTCACCCCCCACAATCCACAAACATAAGAATTGCCTATGGGTCACTGTTAGACACTAGTGAGACGCAGCATCTCTCCTGTAGTCTCATTCGAAACATTCACCCACATCAGTTGGAAGAGTTTTGACTTAATTTCACTGATGCTGCGTAATCATTTAGTAAAGCAGAGCAGCTGGTTACTGGATCAGAACAGTGGGGTCCATCCAGGTCACCAAACTCCCTGTCTCAGTACACCCCTCCCTCGAGGGCCTGGAGGGGAGCGTTCCCTCAAATGTGCCTTCAGGTATTTGAGTTTTGGTTTGGAATAGCTCTGGCCATATGCAAAGCTGATTTTCTTAGTAGTTGGCAGGAGGAGATGCTTGTTAGGGATGTAATTTCTTCTGGAGAAACACTGTGTTTTGCTTTGAAGTCTGATTTTTCTAGGGAATTGTTTGGGGGACAAGAAGTGTTTCTAGGGACAGCAGGTTTGCGGTCCTTTTGCATGAGTTGCGTGGCCTTGGCAACACGCCTATGCTGGGTTATAGCTTCCTTCCATCGGAGGTGTCGTTTTGTAAGCAGGTCTGTTGCACAGCATCCATGAGGAGATCCTCCACAAGGTAGCTTTTCTGTGATTCCCAGACAGCGTTGAAGAAGGCATCGCCCAGAGACGCTGCTATCCAAATTTACAGGACTTCTTTTCCCACCACCTCTGGGCCTAAAGACTTGAGAAGAGAAAGACCAGAGTGCTCCCCTTCAAGGGAAATTACAGTCAAATCATAGCAGTAATAGTAACAAGCAAGGAAGGGAGCAGTGGGGCTTGTTGGCTGCACCTGCAGCCCTCTTATCTGTTTCATCCTCAGCTCTCGCTGCTCCTGTGGTGTGTGCTATTGTGTAGGGTACCATTTCCCGCTTGGGGATCAAGTGTGCAGCGTCACGCTCATCAGCAGTTAGCGATGTGTGCATTGTGTTGTGCTGTGGCCATTAATCACGTCCCGTTAATCTCCGAGGTTTGCTGACGCTATTATTTCAAATGCCAATGTGCGTTATTGTATCCTATCAAATAGAAAGGTAGATGTGAACTGCCAAGGAGGAAACAACTGATATTGTCAAAATACTGTTAAGTTCATTTCTAATGAACGATGGTCACCCAGCCAAGTTCGCTCTAGAGGGAGATGGCAGATTCAGGACAGAATATAATCCCTACTATCAAATGGTAATTATGAAAGCAAATACCTGTCTATTCAGTTTGAGCTAGGTGCTGAGTAGGAAATGCCCCTGTGCAAAATGTTGCCTAGGGAATACAGAGAACTGCAGGATCTCGTAACATCTTAGAGGCGATAAAAATGAGAGGTACTCTGTCTGCTTTTACAAATGTGTTCGTTTCTGAGCTGAAACAAGAAAGAAGCATTTCAGGTGCAAATTCTATCTCTGATACAGAAATAAGCAGGTAGCAGCACAGGTTCTAAATATGGTTGGTTTGAGGTTTTTCTGCCTGGTGGCACATTCCCACAGAAAACTGAAACCCACCCAGGCTTGTCTGTGGGACAACTCATCATGCGGGGACAGAGCCCCGGGTTGTTGTCAGGGGTATTTTGGTATGGGCACTTCTCCTCTCTGTTGTTCCCGTTCTTTTCCTGCTTGGCACCCCAGGTTGTATTTCAAGAAGGATTAAATGCGATGGAGCTTTTTACTGGAGGGTTCTGAAGGTTTATTTCCCCACAGAGACTCTTTTGAACAGATACAGTAAGTACTTCAAGAGGGGAAAAAAAAAAATCTCCTTTCAAAACTCTTTTATTTTTGAGGTTCTACTAAAAGGACTGGGCTCCTCTGTGCTCTCTTTTGTGCTCATGCATAACACAATGTGATACCCATCAGACTGCATAGAGAAGTTGCTGGGTACAAGCAAGAAGTGCCTTCAGCTCTCCTCTCAACAATGCTTTTAAATTTGAGCAAGTCAGAGACCCTTATTTCTCCCCAGACTATTCCAGGAACCTTTCCAGTATAAATAAGAGTAAGTAATTCATATCCTGAGATGCTAGAATTATCTAGGGAAAGATTTCTCCACCTACTCTCTCTTTGGATTTGGGCATTGCTCTCCACTTTTCTCCCCTCTCTTTGGTTTGCCACTTCGTCACCAAGAGAAGTCTTTCCCTTTCCAGCCACCTCAGAGGAAATAAGCAGAAGATTATCAGGGGATGGGGTTGGGTATCGTGAACTTCTCTAACACCTTTGCTTTTTCTGTAACACCATTCCGCGCAGTGTAGAGCCATCCAAATCCTTATCTCTGTTGTGATGCAGCCCGACCACTGCGTGCCATGAGGTGTATCTCTGCTTTGTCCAAGAGGCGAAGGTCTTGAGAGCTCTCCATCAGATGTGGGACAGGGGTGTGCAGCTGCTACTCCAGCCTGGGAGGGACCGAGTGCAATACAAGCATCCCCCCGCATCACTTGCCAGGTGGACATGAGGGCAGGGAGGCCAGCCAGCAAGCCTTGCCCCCCCACCAGCAGCCTTCCCCGCAGGTTTGTGTACCTGCGCCTGAGTATGCACAACCCTATGCTCGGCCTCTTTTTTGCCTCCTGCAGACAGAGGGATGAGCGACCACCCTTTAAGTATTCAACCCCAGTGTTGCATCCGCCTCTTTTTAATGCCCTTTTCAGCTGTGGATTGTGGGGTGACTGACAACCTTGGTTCCTAACAGGGCTGACAAACCCAGCTGCCAAATAAACTAGACCAAAGGAGACAGCAATAATATACTGATTTGTTCGTTTGATTTACATTAGAACAGGTTTATAATGACCATAAATGATTATTTTTACAGGAGGTACATAAACAAGTAAAATTGAAATGACTGCTCTGCATGCTACTGCACATTCCTAATGCTGCATTTATACGTGTACAAATGAATTCCTTCACTTCCACTAGCCAATTACTGCCATAAAGTGCCTGTGGCTGCGCAGGATGGCAGTCCCTCCTGCGGTGCATGTATATGGGGAAGCCGGTTCCATTCACTTTCGCAGAGAGGAGATATTGATGAGAGGTTTGGGGTTACCCAGCTTCCCTATAAATCTTAACCACCTTTTGTCTTTTAAAACAGATGATACTTAACATTTTTGTGCATTAATTGGAGTCAGACCATATGTTCTCTCTTGTTTTGGATGCAAGACAAGTGCAAAGGTTTTACATGTAAGTACTCCATTAAGGTCTCTTTGTGCCCTGCGCGCTAGCAGAGCTCCCTACACAAATACGGCCCGTTCCAGATAAAGGTTGAGCTCTCTTACTATGCAAGTCTTACTGTGATTTAGTGTCAGGCTGTATCCTACCTGTCAGAGAACTTCTGCTGTTCCCTTTAGCACATAGAGCACCTAAAAATGTTTGAAGCAAACAGGAAAAATAGCACTTCAGTTAGGGGAAGCAGTTGGGACGTGCAGAAACGTCAGGAGAAAAAGCAAATTGCTTAGAGATACCTCAGGAAAGAATCTTCATTTTCCTTCCAGAAACTTGGGGGTCGCGAGAGTTTTATGCCCTCAGCATCTCTCTTGGAAAGCATCCATGATTTCATGCATGCAAAAGGCAAAACAGCTGAGATGTGAGGAGACTGGGAGAGAAGCAAAGCCAAAGGCTGACAGCTAGACTGGGTCTGTGCCATGTGTGGCCGCAGGAGAAGCCCTTTCTACTGCTTCTGGCTGTACAAACATCGGCACTGTCACTGACCCGTTGTTGCTGCAGTCAAAGCACCCCTTTCTGCTCTTGAGCAGGAGAACTTCTGTCATCTCTTGTTCTTCCTTTATCCAGCACAATACTAACCAAAGGGTCTTACTTGGAGGTTCAGGGGTGCTTCTGGCTGTGTCAGGTGTGTGAGATCAGATGAGAATATTCCAACTGTGCTGAGCACAGAGGCCTTTGGAGAGCACTGGGTCCAAACCTCTCCATTCTCTGTCTCTCACAGAATCTGGTCCAGAATTATTAACACATGGTAAGCGTTTATGGATGACGTTTCCATTTCATAGAATCACGTAGGTTGGCAAAGACCTTTAAGATTGAGTTCAACCGTAAACTAACACTGCCAAGTCCACCATCATAGCGATATTTACAACCAAGTCCAGGCTACCCTTCACTTCTCCAGTGTGCCTACTACCTGCTGCCGAGCTGGCTGTTGATGTATGCTGACTTGAAAGGAGAGATTTGATAGCTCAGCATAAGCCAAGGCAAAAACAAATAAATGAGTATCGGTAAATATGGGAACAGGAGAAAATATGAAGACAGCAGTTAAGATTAGACGTGTACCAAATGGCTTTAAAATGTTAATTGCATTGTATACTTGGTCAAGCATGAAGTCATCTCTACATAATCATTCAGTGTATTTCAAGGATAATAATCTCACAATGTAGCAGGTGGGCCAAAAAGCAAACTACTACCTCTCTCAGCCTTTGCAAATAAGGTTTGATGCGTATGTTGCACGGTAATCTCCAGATGCTGAGGCATATGTTGTCATTGGGTAACTTCATTTTTTAGAGGCAGGTTGGGTGGCTTTGTGACTTCTTATAGAAGCTGAGAATTTCTGAATTAAATACCTGTTTGTAATAAGCCTGCCAAGTAGTGCTTCAGAAACCTGGTACCATTTGATCCCATTGTAGGACGTATTAAAAAAAACCCAACACCACACACACACAAAACTACTGGTCTCATCAGACCTTCACTGTAACCTGTATCACGTTGAATGTGAGGCTTCTAGGAGGCTGCATAATTTGGGGAAGGCCATTTCATCTTTCAGTGTTCCATGTCTGTTTGCTGACAGCTCTCCCCATTATAACACTGCCTTTGATACTTTCAACTTGTCATTCACTGCACCTCACATCAGCAGAACCTGTTGTGTACTTGTATCATCACATCTGATTGGGTTTTTGCTTTAAAGAACTGTAACATCATTCTAGATTTTTTATTTTTGATGCCTAGCCTATTAGCAAGATCAGGCATTCAGTTATGGTCCGCCCTAGGTAAATGCAGTATCTGATTGATCTGCTCCAAATATTCCTGGTTTTCGCTAATCCAGGAGCCTGTGTTAGAGTCGGACACTGTTGTGTGTGGAGTTGTGCGAACAGAACAAAAACAAACCTTCATCAAATATTGTGAGCTAAGAATCATGAGGTACATGTGAGCTACAAGATGAAAGCCAGCATATCATTACTTATACAGTTTAATTTTTGATTTGGAGATAAGCTAAATTACCTTTTAGTAAATGCCTGAACTTAGAACGAAATGGCATCTGGCTGCATCAGTCTCTGGACTGAAGGATACAAATGTATTGCTGATTCTGAATGCAATTGCAGGTTTCTTCCGTGACCACCACCCAGATCATTTTAGCCTCTTCACATCTCCGTTATCTCATCTGAAAAAATGGGAATAATACTTCCTAGGAGTGCTGCCACTTTTACTGTTAGTAACATCTGTTAGGACTCTGGAACAAAAGGCTTTTTAGAAATGGAAAAAGTTACTTCTTCCACTATTTTTATGAAATTAGTGTCGAGACAGTAATGCTTTGATTTAAGAATTCCCAGGGTCCCTTGCTACCTGCTGTAGGGGGTCAAAATATTTGGCAGCTACTGAAATTCCATCTGCCCAGGTCTTTTCTCTTTAACATGTGTATTATAGTGGTGAGTAACTGTATTCATTTCAACTTCTGTCCTCTTGGATCTTTCTTCAGGCCAGACTGAAACACTCCTGCTCACAATGAGTAGTACCATGCTCCATAAAAAGTCTCATTGATTTCAGAAGGGCTTTCACTGATACGTTGTACTATTCATTGTTAAGTAAGGGAATAAATATCACAGTCTGGCTCTAGAGGGTGGGGAGTGGGAATTACAGAGACAAGGAAACCTTTCATTTAAAAAAGATGCAAAGAAAACATGATTCATCTGAATGTCTTAACTCCAAAGCAGAAACTTTCACTGGCGCATGATAGAATATAGTATAGAGGCTGGCATCTGTAGTAAAGCAGAATTTAGAAAGCTCATTCCAAATAAGAAGAAAAATTACTTGGCTGCTGGATCATAAGTTTTATCCAAATGCTGGGAATTCAACTGAAGTATGACTTTAACCACTAAAGAATTCCAGGATTTAAAGGATATGGTGTTTCTGGGAGGGAGGCTGGGGTTTGTTTGGGTTTGGTTGCGTTCATTTTTCAGTCAAACTTTACAGGCAGACCTTTTAGAAGTTATGTAACACACTAGCAGTACCACTTCAGAGCTATTGAAAAGTTGGTTTTAATTTTGTGGGCTTGAAGGCTAAATAAGGGCACAATAGCACCCAAGTCAAAAGTATTTTATACCTGTAAATGTTTGTGTATCTGCTAGTCTATCAGCTGGCTTTCTGTCTCCCTGCTCGTGCTGGGGTATGTTTTTGTGCTACACCATCCAGCTGGCACTGCAGAGCAGCAGTATGCTGAACTGGGAGCGTTACGCAGCGCTGAAGGTGTGGTTTCCCTCTGTATCTTGCGATCCAAACCAAAGGGAAGCATTTAATGGTGGAAGCGGGGGGAAAATTATTCAGACTTGCCTCACCAGTGCCTTGACCTTAAGGTAGTCATTCAATGCTCTGAATCAGGCTTCTGGTTTCTCCTTGTACTTCCAGTGATAAGCAGTGTTTTACATCAGGTTGGCAGACGTAACTACAGTATGATGCAAAGAAGTGGAAAAGGGCCCCACGGCTGCATATGCAGCGTGCTCGCCATTTCAAGAGACAGGCATTTTTAAAAAGCAAATCGAAATTCAGTGTGCCATGCTGTTTTAGAGTAAAATACAGGTCATAGTGGGAAGCTGCAGGAAGCAACTGTACCTTTTCCTCCCACCCTGATGCATCCCCACAGTCTTTCACAACCTCCCCTTCTTCCCCCGCTCCATGCACAAAGAGCAAAAATGTTGCCGTTCACATCTGTTGTTGAGCGCTGATGCTAATCTGTGCCTTTATGCTCCGGCAGCTTCAACGTGCCTGCGATGGTGTGTGTTGGGGGCAGGATGGTTTCTCCTTAGCGTGCACCAAGAAAAGCTGTCCCAGATACTGACCTTGCCTAAACAAGTTGCATTCAGTCACCTCTGTGTCAGCTGCTGTGGAGTGCCCTATTAGAAGACACAATGGAAGATGACTTGGAAGCATTTCTGGGCACAGCGTAGCCGCTCTCTTGCTTTGGCGGCGCACCGTAGAGAAAACTGATAAGCCGTGCTCCCTGGTCCCGGTACAGCACTGCAGCTGGATCTTCCTCGAGATGCATTTCAAGGTCTTGATTTTAGTGGGAGTTATAGATGCTTGTTTTATCTGAAAAGAAGGCGACTTACTTAGACACACCCTTGGAAAAGCATTTGGCTGATGTTTGCAATTGCCTATTTCCTATTATTTCTACTGTAGAGCAGTGAAGAAAATAAGTTGATGAAAGTTAAACAACCAAAATCTCATGCATGCTTTATTATTTCCATTGCTGCAGCACCCAGCATCCCCAATTAAAGCAGACATGTTTGTAATTTGGGGGGGCTTTCCATTTCAAGGTGTAAGCAAAAAGATGGTAATGAATTTTTAACAGGCTACCTCTGCCTACTCAGCTTTCATTTGCAGCAGACTGTCTCATAAAAGGGAAGAATTAAAGCACTGGTAATTTTCAAAGGGCACGTAAATCAGACTTTTGGTCATGTTTGTGATTTTTCTGTCTTGAAATTTTCCTGGATAGCAGGTAAAGCAGAGAATAATCTTCCAATACAAACCCTGAGCTTAATTGGTCCCTTTATGACTGTAAGCCAAGCCCAACTTTCAGTTATATCAAATTCAGTCCAGTTACCATTAATTTTTCCCTAGCACAAACCATTATTAACAATATTGGGGACAAACCTCAAATGATCCATATTTTCTCTGTAAATGGAAAAAACCCAAAACACCTGAGGGTGCTTAGCTGCTGCGGGCTTCCACCATTTGAACTAGTAGAGGTCTGTAATGCATATTCTTGTTCAGAAAGTCATTTATTTTTTCTCTAGTTAGCAGATTAAAGAGCAGGACTCCATTGTATTTAATCAGAAAGAGATGGGAAAAAGGAATGTCTTGAGAAAACCTAGGAAGTGAAAAATAAAAATCAGGCTTCTGGTTTTAAGGAAAAACAGCGGTTGATGGGCTTGTGAGGTCTTAGGGCTATCACCTCTCTCTCAGGTTACAAATGTACAGGATAAGGTGCTCAGAAAGTAAAACCCCAGCAGCAGAGCCTCCAAATGTCACACACGCAAGGTGTCAGTGACACACACTGCATCCAGCCACGTGCCCAGCTTATTCCTCACTGAGGAATTCGGGAGCTGGGCCTTTCAAGTCTCCCTCTTTGGCATTTATCCAAGATTGCTGAGGCTTTGAAAAGCAGGATTGTTCTGAAGGGGGATGGCAGTTCCAAGCAGCCATTTGCAATGGTATTGCACATCCATCGTCTCCCTGTAATACATGACCACGTGTACGCTCACATCACAGACAGTGCTCTTTTCACTAGCTGAGCGGCTGGAACGGCTGCCAGAGAATTAGAGGAACTGGCCAGCCTTCAAGATTTCTTCACAGGGACTTCTTAAGCAGCTCCCATGCCTTTCTACTGTCATGTCTGTGTGTCTGGTAATTTGCTCTACTTTATGTACACTCTGTTCATCATACAGATTGGCTTTTTACTTTCTGCAGCAATTCCTCTCACTTTGCCAACACCTTGCCATTTGCAGCTTTAATGCCTATTGATAGCACTTCATCAGCAATAGCTGCCAATGTATATTCCTTTTACAAGATGTTCACCCTCAGTTTTTATAGATGGTTACAAATTTAGTCACAAGCTGATTGAATAGTTCATTTTCATTTGCTTTTCATGTGGAATAGGTTCATCAAAATGAATAGATCATCGCAAGATTGAAAATGGAGATGAAGATTCTCTAGTGTGTCTTTGTGCTCCAAGCCAGAGTCAGCTCTAGCAAAACCGTTCCTGTGTGCCTAGTCTGGTTTTTAATACCTTAAATGAGAGTTTTTACAGCTTCCCATAGGCAGCTGCCCACGCAGCCCTAATACTGGTCCTCATCCCAGCACTGACACACGTTCCCCAACTTGATTTTCTTCTACCATGGGTAATACTTCACTCCCCAGACTCAGCCACAGGAACCTGAGCAATGATCTTGTCAGTGAAGCGAAGGCAGAGAAGGCTTCTAATACCTCAGGCTTTTCTGTGTCCTCTGTCATCCTGTCTCACTTATCCCTGGGTACGTGTTTTTCTCAGTCTCACTGTCACTGGTGATGAGCCCTTCTTGTGGCCCTTCGCATCCTTGCCAGTTTCAGTGCAGATGGAGGTTTTGCTCTCTGGGCTGGCACCAGGTACCCCGTTCCCACCATCCTGTACCTCTCCTTTTCCTGCCTGGCTAAACAGGGGATGCCTGGCGGAGCTGCGTGTGGTCACCTCTCCTCCTGCCCGCCCATGCTCTGCCACACCTTGATTCACTAGTTGGAGGCAGTTTGGTAAAATTATTTCTATTTTTCAGGTGCTCTGACAGATGCTCGGTTTTAAGGAAAACCTATTGTCAAAAAACATCCCTGTATAGTTACAGTAATAGGAAAGTCCAAAGCAAGCTTCAGGCACTTCTCCCAGTTCAGTTTCAAATTCACCTTGGTGTAAGGATTATAATTTATAAATTAAGCCATTTCCTTCCAGGGTTGTTTTTTTTTGTGGTTGTTTTGTTTTGGTTTGTTTTAAACAGAAACTGGTGGAAATGCAGAGGGGGAGAGATTGAGCATCAGCCCGTGAACAAGGGACTTTTTTCCCTTAAGGGATGATGCTACAGTGATCCTTACACAAACAAGATTTCTGTCCCTTGGTATTTTACAAGAAAACTATGTTTTTAGAGTTGTATAACCACTCTCATTCTACAGCATGTTCTCTTTTTCTTTTACTATCAATGGTAGACCTAAACTGCCTTTTGATATTCAGTGAAGTGCAACAATTTGTTGCAGAGAAACAGATACAAGATTATCTCTCCTCCTGCCTTTTCTTCTCCCATGCCATAGCCAGAAATTAATGCGCTGGGTGTAGCTAGCTCTCATCTCGCAGTATGTGCTGCTTTATGGAATAGCAATGTCTGAATTTTCAGATTCTTATGGCTTGATGACATATCCCAGGAGTATCTCTATTTCCTTTTACAACAGCCTGTCTTGACTTGCTTTAAGCTTTGAAGATGTCATTAGCCTGCGCTGCTTGAGCGTCCCAAGCCAGTGAGAGAGGGATGTTGTTTAGTGCATATCCCAGCACACAGCAGTTGAAGATGGTTCAGTGAAATTAATAGTCCTATCTTTTATAATTATTTTTAATGTTTTTAATCTAAATTTGTAACTAGATGGCTACAAATATGTGGGGCTTCTAGTTTAAGATTTGACTGCGACCTTACTAAATGGCTGGAAACTTGGTAACTGTTCTGGATACCAGTAAACGTTGGGTTTCAGTTAAATCAAAAATGTCCACTGTTGTTCTTTGCTGTCCGTTAATTATTAAGGTATATGTCCTTCCCATTATTGATTTGACAGTAGTGCATGAATGCCTCAATCATGATCATGACCCTATGATGCTTAGCTACTGTAGATCCACAGAAATTATTGTCCCTGTCCCAAATAGCCTAAGCTTGCTAGAAAAGAAACCTGAATGGTTGCAAATTGTCTTCGGAGCTCCTTGGTTTTTTATAGGAACTGGTTCATTGCTCAGGGAATACTGCTCAGCCAACGGTGATTAGGAAGACTCTTCCGTTCACCTTGTACTGTCTCTGCCAGTCTGGGAAACTATTACCTCTGCTTTGTAACACACCAGTCTTTATGAACTTTGCTTCAGATCTCTAATCTATCCTTAAATTAGGTATTTTTCCCCCCAGCAAGCTCAGTATGCAGCCCTTTCTCCATCAGCTGGCTCCAATTATGTGATCTCACATGCTATCTCTGAATAAGTGTTCTTTGAAGTTATGAAGTAGAAAGATGCCCTTGGTAAGCTACTTTGATTCAATTGCTTCAAATAAGAGCAGCACTGTTGAGGTATAAAGGTTAATTTCACCCAGCTCAACTCAAGTTAAACAAGAATTTAATGAAGTCCAACAGATGCTGAGTTTACTACTCCTAAAAACCCAGTTTCTCCAAATTCTTTACCCAGGTAGATGCTCTATGATGTTTTCTTTTGTAGCAAAGGATACGTTGCTTGGCCTAGGCTTTTGTAAGATCTCAGATGCCAGGAATGAGCCTACTGAGAACAGTCCAAGATGCTTAGTATGCTCAGAAAAGAAAGTCTAACTGCTTGATTTAATTCCCAAGTGGGGGTCCAGCCTTCCTAACAAGTACTAAGCACCCTGAGGAACTGACCTATACCTATTATGTCAAGCTTGCAGCTGAGCTCATAGTCAAGCCCAAAGTCCTCTTTGTCGATGCTGGTTTCATTTTGGCTTTGACTGAGGTCTGATCCAGGGACAGGAACAGGATTGCAGAGATGGAGAACCAGGACTCAAACCCTTACCCCCACAGGAGAATGAGCCACGTGGCTTCATGCAGACATACAGACATTTGGCATGCGTCAATTAAAAAAGAAAGTCTTAATTAAAAAGAAAAATCCTTCATAATCCCAGATGCACAAGTGCATAACTGAATTCCAGATTGGATCTCTTGGAGCACTGCTACACTAGCAAATTGGCAGGTCTCTCAAAACCTGTGGTGTCGGTGATATGTGGCTTAAGTAGATCACGACACAGTTGACTTTTATAGTAAAAGTCCATCATCATACCAAGATTGAATCTGCATGCAAAATAAAGTTTGCTAGGCCTAGACATCTACAGGCTGTCTCACAGCAGTCCCTGAGTGCAGGTTCACGTCAGAGATGTTAATTGTCTCCAAACATCAGGCAAGTAATCTGCATTTTGAAGAGTCTCTAAATGGGCATTTACATAATTTGTTTTACAAAGTCCACTGATGCATATTTGCATAATAGACCACAGCAGTGCCAACAGATCCATCAAAGCACACAGTGTCAGCTCTCATGAACTTCTAGCAGGTTTTTCCCTTTATTGGAGCTCTTATGACAGAAGGAAATTGGCGATAACTGATGAATCTCAGAGAAGACTGAGGCCTGTCAAAGCTTCTTTGGCTGGGCGGAAGAACCCAGAAATCAAGCTACATGCTCAGTCACCAAAAAAGTGCTCTGCATATGACCATGCCAATTCTGTGCGTAGAAACAAGCAGAGATGGTCCTTTGTGTATTCATTCGGTTTCCTATCTGGAGTCTCCCATTGCTCTCCACTTACTTGCAGCAACACATCTGCTGCTTTCATGCTCTCCAACTTCTTCCTTAAAAAATAATACATTTTCTCTTCACCACCCTCAGCTGCTTGGCACGATCTGTTGCAGAGGTGCCGCAGGTGCCTGGAGAAGGGCTTTGGGAACCATGCTGGCTTTGTCACTGGTTTCACCTGAGCAGTCAAGCTTGAGCACATTAGTCTAGAGGGAAACCAATTGGAAGTTGCAGACCTTCAAGTTCCAATGCAATGTTCATCACTCTCAAAATGGTGTTTTTATCATCCTCAAGGAGTTTCCAGCCGATGTGTGGGCTATGGCCAGCAGTGTTTTTTCCACATGGCTAAGTGGGAGAAGAAATTGATCACTCCTGGCCAGTGCAAAGTGTAACAGCGTTGTTACCTTGGAAAGGGTGGAAGATTTATAGCCCTCAGTCTCTTACGTACCACAGTGTTAGCAGACTAGCTGAAGTCAGTCCTGGTGGTTTCGGTGTAAGTGTCTCTCCTGAAAACTGGAAGGAGCAGTTCCCGCCCTTCCAGAACAGAATTGGGGAATGGGATCGTTGCCAGCTCCAGACAGGAATTTCCTTCCTTTAATTTGCTCCTCAGCTTGAACATTGACTGAGCATAGTCTTCTGCATATGCTAACGGATGGTGCTTCATTCTGCAAGACATTTTATTAGAAAAGTTTTTTACCCCTGGTTGTATATCTCCTTTCCATTTGTGTTGATTTGGGTATTCGTCATCCTGCTGAATGTGATAAGGGTTCATCAGTTTCGCTGCATACTACTAATAAGATAATGCTTTTAAGCTGTTTGGTATTTTCACATGAAACATGTTCTTCTTGCTACAGATATTCAGTAGAGTGATGGCTCTAATCATCCTCTCCGTCAATAACTGTCAGCTGTGATAGAGCTGGGGTTCTGGTTGGCCGGATAAACCTAGCAATGTGAAATAGAGGATATGCATGCTGAATAGTTGCCAGACTCGAGCAGGAGAAAAGACTAATTTAAACTTCCCATACCAGAGCTGAAGCAAGCCTAATGCTGTGATGTTTTCCTTTACTGCTCTTGATATTAAGTCTAAAATTATTAATCCAGGATAATATCTTGCCACAGATTCTTTTGATTTCAATTCTGACTGAAATGAAATACTGGAAAGATTCAATAAACAAATATTTCCTACTGATTGATCTAAGGATGTGAGCTATCCTTTGGCATTACAACTAATCCTTTTTGTCATCTAGATTAAAAGAAATCGGATGATATGTGGATTGAAGTGATTTCAATGTTTATTCCATAATTAAACATTAATTATGATTATATCCTATTAGAACCTCTTTAAAAGATTTTTAGTATAAGGTTCTGTCTGTGCTCAAGAAATGACAGAAATACAGGAAACATTTTAAATCCTCGCTGCCGCCATTGGGATCTGGTGACTTCAAAATTTGCAGCAAGAATCATGTCTGCCCAAGTTTCCTAGTGGGAATAACTGGAAGAGTTTACCTAGCTTCTAAAGAGTGAGGAATAATAAGAGCAGCATGTTTGCAAGGTGAAAAGAACTTTTCAGATGTCTTTTAGAGATGTCAGTGATTGTTTTTCTGTGTCTGCCATGCTGGAAGTTGATGCCTTGTCTGTGGTTTTCATATTGAGGGATTTAGTCAGGCTGCTTGAAGCGTATGTGTTGAACGCACCCTGCCTCGCAAAGGCAACTGTGAGCTAAAAGGGCTCTGCCCAGAGCCACAGAGCTCTTTGGTGGGAGGGGAGCTCTTCCGTGGTTTATTTTCTCCTGCCTGCTCCTTACAGATACGACATCTGCTTACACTAAAATGTGGGAGTATGGCTTCCTAAGCAGATAGCAGTCCATCTTCCTGCCCCTTGCTGGCATTTCCTTGCGGAGGCATGAAGAGACCTCACTCCGTGGCACGGAGCGGTTTCTATTGTCTCTTCTCTTTTTGCTGACACACCGTTACTTAATTTGAGTAGTTCTTCCCAGTGTGTTTTGGGCCAGTTTGCTCTCAGGGTAGACCCAGGTAGTTAGAGCGCGTAGCAATGTTGCAAAGCCTGCTTCAGGCTGAGACTCCCCCATCCCTTCATGCCTTTTCTGACTGGCTAAGGCAGGAGAGACCTGGGTTCAAGCACCCCTTCTAAAGGAAGGACCGTCTATCATTGGTGCGCATTTTAACTAGTGCCCTAGCTGGCAGATGTCTGGCTGCTCTCTTGCCGTTTGGTGCGATCCTGCAAGCCTATGCTGACGAGGTCTGGCAGAGGAGAGGAGACCTGCAGGCCATCCTCCACCTCCATCACAGCACCCCAAGTGCCGTGGAGCTCACAGCTCCCTGGGGTGTGTGTGCACGGTCAGCTGCAGAAATGTAAGCAGTGTAGGGCTTTTCGAGATGGAAACTGAAGGATCTAGAGAATTGTTGTGCCCCTAGGGCTAGACAGCAGCTGAACAGGAGCTTTGAGAATCTCAGTGGTGCAAAAACGCTTGACTCTGGCAGCTAACTCGTCACATGGAAGCCTAGAATTTCTTGGGGATTGGTGTTGCTCATGCACAGGTTGTAGCATACTCGAACCTGACCTTCCTCTCAAGTGACGTGATTTTCTTTTCACAGCATGATGAAACTGTGAACGGTGCTTATATATGACCTGTGAGTTTTTTCAGCTGAGAGAGATGCTGCTTTTCAGTTTTAGGCCTCAGGGCTGAGAGACATATGCCTAACTTCAAGCAGGTGGTTAATAGTATTTATTTCAGTGGTACGATCTCTGTTCAAAGTTAAGCAGATGAAGTTCAAATCCTTGCTGTAAGTTGAACTTAGATTGCTGCTAGCCTGAGATCATAGCCAGTCTTTTTTGCAAAATGGAGCTTTGTCTTTTCAGAGCTGCAGAGCTCGATAAAATCCCCGCTACAAATGTCAATTGCAAATACAATTAGCAGTTTATGAAAAGGCTGGATATTTGTAACGTGTAAATTTTCAAGCAAGAAAAGGTGCAGTTTCCCCTTAAGGGAAACAGCGCCAACAACACATGCTCTTTTTCTTCCCAAGAAATTAAGGAGTGTCTGGGGGAGAGGAGTTGGGATGGTTTTAAATGTTTTTGTACTCCCTTCCAAAATAAGTTTATAGTTTCCCCATATACAATTTAATTAAGCCTTCGATTTGACCTTTGTATTGAGCAATAAAAGTTAACTGGGAAAGATGTGGGTAGAATGAGAGCACAAACAAAGCATGCCCCACATCAGCCAGTGTGAGAACTGTTTCTGAAACCAAAACTAATGAGATCATCAGGACAAAAGCAACAGCCAAAGCATTTTCAATTATTACTAATATTTTTCTTCCTTGAGCCAGTTTATATTTTTCTTAATTACAGCTTTGAGCTGTGGCGTGATATTTAGCAGATGCCTTCGGCACTTGGCGTGCTGATCACTTGCACACTCCAGACTGGCAGGGGCACCTAATCTTTGAAGTCTAGAGCACACATTCATCTTTAACCATAAAGGTCAATCCTGCATTCCTCGCATCCCCCCAAACTCCCATTAAGTTTAATAGGAGTTTTGAGCATGGGCGGCGTGCGGCATCAGGATCGCTCTCAGTCTTCTGGATATTACCAGTGAGGCATGAACAGAATTTCTAAACTTAACTAATTGACTGCACCGTACAGTGATGGCAGAAGGCTGTCACAGAGCTTTTCAGTCGTTTCTTTCATTACAAGAGAGTTACAGCAAAAGTTCAACAGATTTACTGGGAACATCATGTTTTACAGATACTTCCATGCTGTGTTTCAGGATATCATGTCAGCTGTGCTGCAGTATGTATGAGGTATCTGGCAAACTAAACAAGCTTAAACATGTGACCACAAACATGTGCCTAGGACTAGACTGAAAACAGATGTTTCCCGGAAATGTAAAAGATGTTTGGCATGTTTTAAGCTTATACTTTCAGCTTGTCTGTATTTGAGTAAGTCCTGTATTAATATAAACGAAATGACAAAACCGTTTCTTGCAAACGACTGATTGATTAATGGAACTATGGCTGAATCCCGCCAAGGTTTGTTAGGATAGGTTATTTCTTCCCAAGGAAAAGATGGATTGTTCTATCTTGACATTTACCATGTCAGGAACCGAGGCAGTCAACATGTGAGTTGACTTTTGAGCCCTCACAACTAATACAATTTTATTGTGCCTCATGAAAATCATGCAGAGTTTGCTATGGCAGCTGTATACCAAAAGCCAAACAAATACAGTGACAGGTTTCCTAACAGCAGTACAGCTGAGATAATGTCCTATTCTCTCTCTCTCTCTCTCTATATATATATATATATATGTATTGCATTCAAATGTATATAGACAAAAGATTGTTTGGGAATGGGGGAAGGAGCTGCCATTTCATGTAAGCACGGCTTCCAGGCACCTGATAGCTCAAATCGTCTCACAGTTGTTCCTGACTTTTCTTTATTGCATTTTTTTTTATTTGTTGCATTTGACTTTTTTTATAACAGTAGTTCCTGAAAGTTCCAGCCAACATTTCTTGAGGAGAGCGGGTATGGTTCCTCTCAGCCTGAAGAATTTACATCCAGAATGTGCAAAATGTGTAGGAAACAAAGTAGTTCTCTCGCTGGCCTACAGGGAGAAGTGATCTGCCAAAGATCACACAGAGTTTAATGCAGAATTAAAAACTGGACATAGATAATCCTAGTCCCAATTTATGACTATACCCCCAAGGCCACCTTCTCTTCAATCACACGCTCCTTAAAAAGAGAAATGGAAAGATTGCAGAACGGAAATGGAACACATCAGTTAACCCTCATAATCCTATCCAGTGAGTCTTCTGGAGAGGCTGGCCTAAACCTAATGCAACCCAGTAGTGAAGTGAGGAGAGTGACCGTCATTATTCACTATACAGGTTGTAACTCCTGTAGTTCTTCCCTCTTCGGGTTACAGATTCTTTCCTCCTAAGGCCACATTTCCCTAAGAGTGTGTGTGGGGAAAAAGCTTATATGGACACCATATTCTCAGGCTGAAATAGAGGGGGGCAGAACAGTGCGTACGTGGGATGCTGCAGAGCTGTTAATTACTCCCTTCTTCTGGCTCCAAAAGGGATGTATTACACCTGCCTTTTACTGACTAGTATTATATAGCAGACAACAGCAGACCCCAGAATTTGGAGAATTGCATCACAAGTTCATCGCACTTCGAGTTCTCACATTCCCACTTCCACAGCATTCCTGTTTCCATTTATCTGCTGCAGCTGTAACTGGAAATAATTAGTGCTGGTCTTAATGTCAGGATAATAGATTATTTGGAAATTGTTGGTACGTTTTATGGTGACAGCATTGTTTTGCAATTTCAGAGCTCCTTCCTTTAAGTATGTAAAAGTCATTTCAGCTTTTGCTACCAGAGGTGATAAAAAGCTAATAATAACACTGCAGCATCTACTGTAATTTAAGAGCCTGTTCCACCAAGTTGCACCTAGCTTTAATTTTCTTATGAAGCTGTCAGCCAAAACCAAGCCTGTGATCGAAGTGAAATTTATCAAGCAACTGAGCTACAGCATGGAGAGTAAATGCAGGTACTGACCAGTTCACTTTAGACCTGCACTATGAGCATCGTTACAACCATGATGAGGCATTCAAGACCAAGGCATTAATTTGCTATTGTAGATGCTGACACTCTGTCTTTTCAAAGCAGTGTTTGCATGAAAGTCTAGGAAGAAATGGACAGGTCTGACTTCATGTAATTCATGTGGGAAAGCAGAAATAAACATTATCCCCTTCTTTTGTCCCCAAATAGCTGGGTTGAAAGTTCTTCCTAGCAGCTCATGGTGTAAAACTGATGGAGACATGTTCAAAATCTCCACTTTGTTGTGGGCATGGTTGGTGGATTGATGAGCATCGGTCCTCTGCTGTCAGTGCCCCGCTCCATTAGAAACTGGGCTGCTATAATTAACATTTAGAGGACTAGTCTGGCAAATCTCTGTTTTGTTTTTATTCAGAATTCCCTCACAGGGGTTGTATGCTTGTCTGGCGTGATGATCTGTAGCCGTAGATGTATGCAGGCACCATGGCTGTTGGTTAATCACTGCCCGAGGAACAGAGGTCGTGAGGCACAAGCACATTGTTTCCACAAGCACTAGCGCCTTAGCGTCTGCACTGGCGTACAAAGCAGCGTCTGCCAGTGGCCCTCTCTGCTCAGTCGTGAGAGGCAAAGGGCAACAAGGGCTGGATCTGAAAGGTGCTGGGGCAGCTCGGACACAGCCTTCCCCAAAACTAATCCAGCTTCCCTCAATGTGGGATCAGCCCATTCACCTGCTCTTCCCTTCCTGCCTTTTTCCTTCACCCCAGAAATGGTTTCTCTGTCAGTAGCAGCAGCAGCCTGTCATGGGAGCTTTTGCATTCACCCTTCAGCTCAGTGGAGACAGTGCTGAGCGTGATTCAGACAGGAGGTGAGGAGGGCTCAGTGGCACTGGCAGATCTTTGCAGGGAAAGACTCCTAACACGCTCATCAGTTGCCATCGCAGAGAAAGGACTGAGCTCAAGTCAGGTCGAGAGGACAAAAATGGAAAGGGGTTTCTCTTAAGTAGATGAACTTGTTCATCCCTTGGCAGGACAAATGGAAACCTCAGCAGACATTTAAGTAGACCTTGCTGATATTGTTCACTAGAGAGCAATAGCATGGAAGTACACCAATAAATAGTTACATCTTTGATAATCCCAATCAGTAGCAAACTGCAAATCATTTAGGCCAGGGAGGGGGAACTAAGAGCTGGGATGCCAATATGACTTGAACTTGGGTCGGATAACCTGGTAGTAACCTAAAAAAAAATAATAATTGCATTGTTTTGCCCCTGTATCATGGCTGGCTATGATTAAGGGGTGCTTTAATGTGTGACTCACCAAATGCGTTCAAAAGGTATGCTCAGCCCTCACTTATAGGGGTTGCCTGTTCCTAAATTAGATGACAGTGACAGTTTTGACTCTCCCTTTTGTCCTAAGCTAGTCTCTCTGAGGAATAGTATTGATCCATATAAGTATTTATGAGAAGTCCAGTGCCGTCTGAGCGGCACATGCATTGCTGGGTAGCAGTCTGTGGTTAGATCTTTGAGGTGAAGATAATCCTAAATGCTCTAAACATCGAGGTCAAGTAATTTTCATTATGTGCTTTGTTTACGTTGTCAAGATGTGAATTTAACAGCAGTTAACACGGATGAAAGTTCAGCTAAGGAAGTGGACTCAATCCCCTGGACTAACTGAGCTGTTCCCTGCACTCACAGCAATCACGGGGCCTAGAGGGACTCTGAGCCATCTTCACTGACCCCAACAGACCTCGGCAAGAGTCCCAAAAGGCTGTTCTCAGAGGCTGCTTTGGCAGTCAGCTGCCTTCGCTAAGTACCCCTTTTGGCAGGATTTGAATATTCACTCTGGGAGCCTGGATAAGGGAACAACACAGTAGCTACTACAGTGGCTGTATCACCATCATGATGCAGTGATGAATAAACAGTGTAGAATAATATTCACACGCCAGTGTCCAAAAGGCCATCACGTGTGCTAGCCTGAGGTTAGCCGAAGCCTTCAAGGATTTTAACCACTCCATTTCTGGAAAGGAGAGAGGGACCAATGATGGGAAGAAAGTTTCTAGTGATGGAGAAAGCTTTTAATTGGGAACCATAAAGCCTTTAAAACACAGAAGGTAAATATTAGAACAAACCAAAGTTGTGGGGTGGGTTTGTTTGGTTTGATGACATCATAGTCTGGGGGCTTGATTCATGGGTATTGAACATCTGGGGATGGCTTTGTTGAGACTGGAGTGTCATTTCTGTGCTAGTCTTCACACTGATGCTTTTTCTTTTTTAGCATGCTCACTATTTTTTTTGCCTTTTGAATGACAGTAGTAGACTGAACGTAACCATCTCCAACTCTGAGAAAAAGATTTAAGAGGAAAAACTCATTTTAGTTGAAGTCTCTCAGCCAAAACCTTGGAGTGAGTAAGCAACAGGAACTCAGAGGAAACTGGAATAAAACATGAAATCTTCACACTGCTGAAGTTTGTCCCTTAAAAACTGAATATAGGATTGAAAAAGATCTTAAACTGAGTTAAGACTGAGGCTATTTTTATTTATTTTTAAGAAGAGAGAAAACAGAGCATTTTAAATAAAATGCCAGTTTTGCACAATTAAATCCCAGGCTAGAATTGGCCACGAATAGCATCAGAAGATACTCTGCTGTAAAGACAGAGAATTCAGAACATAGTCCTTCCCGTGGAAAGGATAAAGGCAGAATTTTCTAATGTATTATTTAACACTTGTTATGTAGTGCATTAAGCAGTCACTGAGAGGAAAGCTTTTAAAAACCAACAGCCTCTCTGATAGCATTAAATCTTACCTTAGATTTTTGGTTAAGTCAATATTAAGAAAATAAACGAATTAATACATTTCAGTCTGCCCGATTTATAGAGGCCAATCAAGTTACAATGCTGGACATGGCCAGCTGAAAGAGGGGAATAGATTTACCTGAGTGAGGTCTTAATTTAATCAGCTGGCCCCAGAGAGCTGAAGTCAGCAGGCTGGGATGATATAAGAGGCAGCAGAGGAAATAGTGCCTTTACCGCAGTCGAAAAGGAGAATGACAGTGATGGAAAGGAGTCTAGGCAGTGTCAGAACACACCTATTTCCATGATTTATTCTTAATTTACTTTAATGACAGTCTGAAGGTTGTCCATTTTTCTTTAAGTGTCCTCAGAATACTGATATTTTCTAAACATTTAGCGCATGCTTTTTGTCCCCCTCGTTTCTGTTAGCTCCATTGCAAGTCGGAACTGAAGAGGAGCTATGTCCACATTTTACCAAAATGAATTTTGAGTGCGGTGTCAGACTACCTTTTTCCCCCTGTATGCCTTGCCAGCCAGCGTCCCTTCCCTGCAGTCACCCTTGAGTCAGGGCTAGGAATCACAAGTTCCTCTGGGATTAATGTTGATACTATGATAAAATGGAGGAATATATTGCATTTCCTTTACAGTTTATACTGGCAAAAGAACAATGTATGCTTTCCCAATACAATAGCTCATTTTTATTATCAAGTGAGTTTATTGATGGTTGTTCAGAACTACTGACATGCAGACAATGATCTCAGATTGCATTTACATTTCTGGAATACTTTCCATCTTTCCAGTTTCTGCCAGGAACTTGCTTCTGTGATTCAGAGTTTTTATTTTAAGATTGGACTGTTGTTTAATCTGCATTACAAATCTCTGCCTTTTACTTTCTTGTGTATGTGCACTGCATTCATTAGTATCACAAATCCTTTAAGCTTGGACCTGAACAATTATTGTTAATTTATAAATTCTTCCAGGTAGGAATTTGTTTTTTTGCCAGGCACTCAGGTATGCTTTTACAGATTGACTGTAAAGTTATCATTCCATCATCAGATGAAATAATGATTTCCACCCCCACCCCCCCAATGCTAGTGAGAGGGTTCAAGGGCAATATGATCTCAGTAATACTTGCAAATAGCTTGGTGTCGTGGTTTAGCCCGGATCAACAACCAAGCCCCACGCAGCCGCTCGCTCACTCCCCCCTGGTGGGATGGGGGAGAGAATCGGAAGAGTAAAAGTGAGGAAACTCATGGGTTGAGATAAAGACAGTTTAATAGGGAAAGAAAGAGCCGCGCACGCAAGCAAAGCAAACCAAGGCATTCATTCACTGCTCCCCACGGGCAGGCAGGTGTTCAGCCGTCTCCAGGAAAGCAGGGCTCCATCACGCGTAACGGTTCCTTGGGAAGACAAACGCCATCACTCCCAATGTCCCCCACTTCCTGCTTCTTCNTGGCAAGATAACTGGAGACCCTTATCAGTCATTTTCTCATGTAAAAAATAATAAAAAAAAAAAACCAACATGTTTTTGCAATAAAGGCCTACTACTAGTACTTTCTTATGAATCTAGTTCTTTATATAAACCATGCCCTGAATTGCCCCAAAATGCATCCAGAAGGAGAAAAAAGCCCCAGTGATATTGTTCCATACTTTAAAAACAAAAAATCCTTGTACTTGCTAGGAAAAACAGTGAAACAAAACTTGAAGCGTTTTCTCTTTGTAGCCACTTTTGCCCATATTGATGGACAAGGCATATGAGACGCCTCTGTATTTCCTTGCATCAGCAATCTTTCTTGCCAGGTTGTCTTACCATATCAAGGGTCGCACATTGCTTTAAAGTTAAGGGTAGTGGCAAAGCAGAAAGAAGCCGGGAAGCTGACTGTTAAGCTCTCTGGTCTCCTCCTGCAGCAGCTCAGCAACTTGACGGGTGTTTCACTGGGGCATGTTACAAAACCACTCAATCCTAACATCATGTTTTAAAGCAGGAGCCAGATCCCATCCCAGGTGAAACTGAAAGTACTTTTCATGAGAGAACACCAGGTTCTGAGACCAGTCACTGCAATGCAGAATGCCTGTTATATCTGCTCAGTCTGAGCCTACAAGTAGACAAGTAGAGCAGCCCAGTCAGGGAAGGCTCGTTGAGCAAAACAGTGGGTGCTGAGAACCCAGTGGCCACACTGGGTCCAACTAAAACATTAATACAAGTGCCCCATCACTCTTCAGTTATTTGGATTTGCATACAACGTGTTCCCGCAATGGACAGAATTTAGAGCCACTTTTTAAAAGATGTGTGATTAATCTTATATTTACTTTCATGTTTTCAGATATACTCAAGGAAAAGAAAACCCACCCAGAAAACAGAAACGAACCAAAACCAACTGTGAAAAAGGTTGACACCACAACCACCACAAGCACCGTCAAGTCATCGTCTAAGCACAGTGTAACTGGAAATGGAAGCAGTCCAGCCCCGAGTTCCTCACTTGTTATTTTAACAGCACTAGCAGTTCTGTGGCACTGTCCACTGTAGATGTATTGCTTTGCAGCCACTGCGCAAGCGTTTCTGTTCAGTCATTTATACCTACAGCCTTACCCAACAGAAAACAAATTCTCTAGTTTACGTGATATGTTAGAATAAGTATTAAACGATACGCTGGAGTTGGCAGATACCAAGTGTCATCACTTACAATGTCTGAAGATAGCCTTTGACAAAGCCCACCCAAGATCCAGAGGGAATGATGACAAGGGTCTGAGTAGCTTAAGTTATGGGGTAGAAATAATTGAAAACACAGAAATTGTGTATGTGTGTGTTATTGTTTTTCTCAAACTTGTTTGCTGGAATCTGACTGGCTGGTTTTGTTTGTCTAATTTTTCTGATAAATTATCTGAATGGTCAGTCTTCAAATTCAAGCCAATGCATACTTTATTTTTCTAGTGAGCAGCTAACAAGCTATGTCTACCGTTGTAAACCATGTTAAAACAAAGTACTCGCTACCAGCTTGATGAAATTCCTAAGTGGTCAAGAAGATCAAAGCATGTTTGAAACTTCTTTTCACTCTTACTGTTTAGATTGTAGGAAGCAACATAAAAGCATATGGTGTGTCTAATATATCAGTATAGTTGCCTTAACTATGGAAAAAATTAGAACCACTTTGTTTACTGAGGGATATAGATAGTGAGTTTCCCTGCCCCACAAAATGCCATCACCAGATGCTTAAGCATATGCTCAAGGCTTATTGGAATAATGTCCAGCAACAGAAAACGTAAATAAACATAATAGTGTTTTATACGGTTGAATGCAGCTCTGTACAGAGAAGAAAAGATAATTCAGTTCAAACTTACTTTGCCTATGTGATGTTAAAGAGAAACCGACTTAAATTTTCCATAAAGGTCCCAGCGAGATAAATTGTTGGGAACTCCCATTAGACACTAACTAGATTTTGTGCATTGTGGATCTCTGAAATCAACTCTGTTTCATAAACTGTGTATTATTTAATTACATTTAATGTTTAAAATTTTGTATCACGGTAGGTGTAAATGTGAAACAATCTGAAACCTAGAACATTCTCTGTTACGCCTCATCTTGATTACTACCCTAGAAAATGTCAAAATGTGCATTATATACAAGGCTATTTTTTTTTAATCAATGATACATTGATGCGTTTTAACTCTCTGGATGAAAAAGTACTATAATAACTTCTAATGGGTTAAGAGTTAATGTGTGTTTTCCAACAACTCTTTACAGTGCCATTGAATATATATACACAAACACAACTGTATGAATACAGTGATTAATAGGCTAAGTATATGAAACATTAGAATTATATTTACTACATTTCATAACTATTACAACAGTTTAATGGTTGTTTTCATGTTGTAGACTATTATTATGTACAGTTTTATAAGATTTAATGTAAAACACTTGTCTTTGCTTTTTTGTAAAAGATCTCTTTGGTATTTAGAGTTACACAGCCACTGACATAACTCAGAAGAAGAACCCTGTATCTTACTAATCAACTTCAGGCATTTTATTGGCAACACTGATTATAAAAGACAGCCTGACTCACAGAAAGTGCCACGTGCCAGTATTACTGCTGGATGTCATTATACAGAAAGTGTATAGAAAGTAATACGGAACAAGCATACGATAAGTGAACAAAGACTCACTACACTTGTATGTTTTCAGATAACATTAGTGAACAAGTCCAATTATGTTTGCAAAGATGGGGCTTGAGTTTCATTTTTAGTATGGGCTCTTAGATCCTATTTACAGACATAAAGGTATAATCAGAACAATGGACACACCCAGCGGCAAAGGCAGCGTCTCTAAAGTGGCAGCAGCTAAGTTTTCTAAAAGAGAGCTCAATTTTAATATTGAAACAAGGAGGTAAAATGGAAAAGATACTTATACTCACAAGAAATACTTTATATTTGAATTCTGATTTTTCAAAATGGTACGGACATTAATATCCCTAAGTAGTGCTTTGCAATCATATCAGTGGAAATCAGTTTTCCCAAAAGTACTAAAATGGCTGTCCTGTGTTTCCGGGGTTTGTGAGCTGCACCAGTCTATTGGAACCATAATTAAAAATGCCGCTTCTTGTATTCATTTTCAGTGCCCTTTAGAAAAGTGCACTTTTACCTGAGGAGCTGTGCAAGCCATGTCATTTGTACAGTGAAAGGACACCGTAATTCCTTGCAGTCTTAAAGGATCAGTTGCGATGGCTGATGTTAGACAGGTTGGTGTGTCTGTGCACACACAGAAATTTACATCAGGTGCTAATGCTTACCATGAGCTCCTCAGGTAATACCCATCACTGTGGCTTCACTGAAGCAATTCCTATCTGTTGCTTGTGAACCGGACCCTAATTTAGTATTCTCACACTTAAGATGCTCAGTCACCATTCAGGCAAATGCATCCACATTTGCACACTCAAGTCTCCATCAGGATTCCTATGGATAGAGCTAGGGTTTCAGGGCTGGGCTCTGACGCTGCCAGCTTTCAGCTGTGCAGCTTGGAGTTTTCAGTTCTTCTCACCTGCAGAGCGGGGACTCAAATACCCAGACTTATGTGTCTTTTTGAGGTCTTTACTGTAAAAGGTTTTGTGCTTTTAGCTCAGAGCAGTGATCCAGCTAGCCTAGTATTCAGCTGTAGCAGAGGAAGTTGCAGAAGCACTGCAGTAGGCATGTAAGGAGTAACTCACCCAGGGGATTATTTGTTGTTGCTAAATGTCATAATCTTGCTAAACAAAAACCTCTGAAAAAATCAAGTGTTTGAATTTTCGATTTGGTTGGCAAATATTTGTATGATGTAGCATTCATCTCTCAAGCTAAACAAGAAAACCCTTCTAAAGTTTCTGTAACAAAACTAGAACAAGTTCAAGCTGCTGGGTGATATACACTCATCAGCTCATTTCATTAGATTCAACCAATATTTCAATAGACATAAATTGTTATGGAATGAGGGAAGAGACTACAGAGGACTCCATGTTTATTAATACATTTCACACTAATATACTTTCACACTCTAAGAAGAGTACTGGTCAAACCAGCAGTACATATGTTCATCGTGTGCATCAGAAATGGTGCAGCTTTTAAGGGCAATGCAGTATATTTTTACTGATGGTTTATGATTTTTTTTTCCTCAGGATCACTCGCATTTATATATAAAAAAAGTATTTTCCATCAAACAACAAATCTATACCAGCAAAGGCAAAAACAACTGGCTGTGTCAGATAAAGGAAGTATTTCTTTTCAGATTAATAAGATACCTATTTTATAAAATCTTGTTTTGTTATCCAGGACACTGTAATTATGATGTAATTACAAAGGTCTAAATTCAAAATACTTTTGAACTTGTCTATGTAATCTGAGTGTAAAATAAGGCACCAGTCTCAGAGCATTGCTGTAGCTTTGCCTAACAGTTATGAATTGTATTTAGCCACTGCTTTTTGAATGTTTATTGTTTTGCTATGACTTTCTTTTAATATTTTGCTGTGCCAGCATTTGTGAATGCCAGCGTTGGAAAGTAACTGCTGTCATACATTTGTGAGTAAAATCAATCTATAATTTTCTCTTGGTAGTGATGCAGGCTTCTTACCAAATAAGGCAAAATTGCTATGGGATACGGTCAGTTCTTAAGTGTTTCACTGCTGGTTTTGCTCCATGTTACACCCGGTTCACGAAAGAGGTTCAAGAGGTTCATGTGTCACTAGTTCCCTTCCTGGCTATGACAGCGTCAGGGAGAAGAGTGAACGTGAGTGGACAAAAGTGTGCGTGGCTGCAGTGTGCCAGTGCGCGGCACCTCCAGCTGTCTCTTGAGGCCCTGAGCCGAGTGCGCTCAGCTCATTTTCAAGTGGCTTTTACACCTCTCCAAATCAACGCATGGAGACTGGCCAGGCAAAGAGCAGCAGAGAACTTAGAGACTGCATTTTCAGGCAACTTCACAGACACCTCTTTTGAATTGCACTTTCTTTGCAATTTAGATGCTCTACAGGATCTGGCCTCTCATTTTCAACCTTGCACTTCTTTTTTCTGGCTTGCACACTGCCAGTCTCATGCCCTGTCTTCTAGTGCGCCAGGTACTTTGTCACTGCACAAGGAATTGTGATTCTGATCTCTCATTCAGTAATGAACCTTTTGAGGTACAAATATCTGTCAGAGCTTGATAAGGGCAACACAAATAATAATGTCCAGCTGCACTGTCTTCAGAGGCTCTGCGTACGGGTATCTGGCTACGAGATTCACATCTCTCTGATCTCTTAAATCAGATCTGTATTTAATACATCCCTATTTCCTTCTGTTACTAAGACTGCAACGTGTATCATAATTTTAAATTTGACTCTCTAATCCTGTATGGATCTTCTCAGTGTTGTCCTAATGGATGCTGTGTACAGACTTCATTTTAATGTTAGATGAGCCTTTTTGCCCAGATTTACTGAGCCATTCTTATTCAATATTGCACATCATTAGGTTTAAGCAAGATCTGTTCAAGTGAAAGGAGCTGAAACACACATTAAAGTGAGATACTGAGTAGGACAAAAATCCAGAAAGCCCCTGTGTTCCTGAATTGGACTCTTCCCATTAAACAGATTTTAAGGTTTATGTGAAATTGCAGTCTAAATTTCCTAACTAGCATGGTGTCAAGGGGTTTTCAGCCTTGTACTGAAAACTGATGGAGTCTACCCATTTTTTAAGTGGGAATTAATTGATATCTGTGCTTTCCTCACGTCTCTGCATGTGGGTACATTTAGGTCTGCAGAAATAGGAGACATTCCCTGAAACGTAACCTGCACATTGAGCATTGCAGCATCATAATTGCTTAATGATACAACTAGCCAAAAGCACAAGACATTTATTTCCATTTATAGCGTTCCACTGCTCACAGTACTTCTTGTAGTGGCACCTGTGTTAATGAAAAGTGAAACATCTTATAGTCAATGTTATTATAGCGGTGACATGCATTAGTCAAAAAGAACATGATAATGTCTTCCTCCCATTGCCTCAGAAGTCCAGAATTATTCCCAATACTGAATTCTCTTCTGGTTTCCGCTGTCACTTGAATTGTATTAAATATTAAGCCACCAAAAAATAAATAGTGGCCAAGAGATTGTAATAAATAGATAATGAATTCAGAAAAGTATCCTCTATGTAAAATAGAGAATACTCCTAGGTAAGAAATCTCTCCTGGACTAGAATGGTTTTTCAAGTCCCTCTCCCCTCTCCAGATTCATCACCCACTATCCCTTCCACCTCCACACAGTGTAATATGAAGCCTGCATGCAGGAGGCTGGTGCACTGAATTCAGGAAAGTGAATTAAAACTGTTGCTGCATAGTGGTATTTGCAGTATCTTGCTTAAAGCAGGCCGCCTTTTGCAGGTTACAAGGAATGCCTCCAAACTGCACATGCAATTGCTTAAATTCTTATTCAGTAAATAGCCACAGCTGCTGCAGCTTTCAGAAGAGGCTGCTGGACACAGACTGTGAAGCAGTATTTTTGTGTTGCTCCCATGCCACTGAGATCAAACTCGGTCCTTAAAATAGACTGGTTTAGACACTCTAGTTATTATCAACACTACAATGATTTCCCCCCATGAAAATCATGTAACACCCTTTCGAGAGAAAGGCACACAAAAGAGAGGCCACTGCCACTTTCATGAGGTGCGTAAAGTACTTCATTAAATAGCCACTAACAATCACAGGGTTTTTTTTTTTCATTTCTGTGCAGAAAGCATTAATACTACCTTGCAAAATTATGCAGTTTGCACTTAATCATTTCAATTAATCTTTAGTAAATTACCCAGTACTTTGTAATTATAATATTTGCAGCTAATTTAGTGCCATCCTAAAAATCATTCGTTGCATAATATAAGCAATTAACATTTATTCCGGTTTTTTCTGTTGCAGGGGGATATATAAATTATCCTCAGTGGCCTTTCTGTACACCTAATTAGCACCTGTTTGAATTATTCTACAGGCTATGGACATTTCATCTGAAAAATAAATGCGTTGCTAGTTTTGTGAACTCCTTGCAAATACACAGTTGTAAAAATTACTTTTTAGGGGAATACGAAAACACGTTTTCGTATGTCTTCTGGGTTTATGAGCTAGGCTAGGCTTTTAGGCTGTTACACCTAGAACAGGTACTGACATTTTTAATGCAGTTAAAATGGAAATAGTCAGATACCTCTTTCCCATCATTAGGTACAGTAGCCCAAGTTTGTAGCCTGGTTTATTCAGTAATGAAAAAGGAAAGCAATAAGACATAAAGAATATAGATCCTAGTGTAACTTTCACATTTCTATATATGCATACACAGTTAGGAAGTTTTACTGATCAGACACAATCAAAAGGATTGCTATGCTGGAGTGTCAAGGATACCATGTTAAAGTTGTGGAAATTAAACCAGATTGCTTCAATCTCACATGTAAGCTTCTAGATAAATAGTCATTTTCTGTTTAAATGCACAGTATATTGAGGAAGATACTTGATCTTTCTGAAAAGCAGATCTGAAAAAAAATGTCTAACAAGAATGCCAACGTCAAATATTTACAACCTCCACACATATGAAATTGGGAAACCAGAAAAGGGCTTGAGACTTCTCTGTGGGTATGAAATGTTGCAGCAGACCCCGAGCTCCTATAAATCAGTATAGCTCCTTTGATTTCAGTTTAACTATGTAAATTTACCCCAGCAGAGTATCTAGCTCAAGAATATGAATTCCTTCCTATCCTTTTGCAGGTGCAGAGACTCAAGAGTAACTGCAGGGATTACTAAATTTGCATAACAGTTTAACATTGCCTGGGCCACTGATCCGATAGTATCTTCATGCCTGAAAAGGAAATCTGTAACACATGGGATGCTGTGAGTCTTCTGGCATTTTCCCTTTCCAGGGACATGGCAGGGGCCTTCTCCAGAAGCAGCTGGTATGATCTGGGGCTACGAGGAGATATTCATACTGTGAGTATCTCCTAGGGTAGAAAATTTTTCTCAGAGAAGGTTTGCTGATACAGATCAGGCCTTGAGGCAGATCAAGTTTGATTTTTCTGTTTCATGTTAAAACGTAGAATCCAGGTCTTAAACTGGCCTCAGAAACTAACTGAGGCTCAGTGGAGAGAACTGATCGTGGCTTTGATGTTTTCGGAGAAGCTTAAGCAGCAGAGAAGGCAAGCAGCCATACTCTGCTTCAGCTGAAGCATGTATCTTTGCATTCAGTTTCAGATAAAATTACCGGTGAGTTTCCAGATCAGCGGTGCCAAATTTGTGAGTTACTGTAGCCTGATGTTCTTCTATGGAGAAGAAATGACACTTCCTCCTAAGCAGAAACAAAAAGAAGGCTCTTTATTTTTATTTTATGGTATGCTAAACATCCAACTTTGAAGCCAAAACAGGGTGTTCGGCCTCACAAAGACATAGATTCCCCTGAGTGGGGTTGTTCTTGGTGCATGTCAGAGTCTGTCTGCTTGCCATGAAAGAGAATGTCCACCCTTTGGCTCTTTTTTGGGGCTTGAGAAAAGCTACAGTTTATAGCTTAAAGATGACAAATTGTTTATAGGCAAAGGTTGTAGACAAGTCCAAGAAAGGAGTAAGACATTTGGCAGCAGTCTCGTTGAAAAATGAGAAAATTTATTTAACTGAAATATTTGAGCTTTTGCATTCAGGATGAACAACGGAGTTGAAGCCTACTCCCAGAACACTGTAGTTGCATATGGGAGCAGGCTAATTAATGTAGCAGCAATACTATATAAAATGTTTATTGTATCCCATTTATTATATGGGGAAGTATTAGAATAAAAATGGAAGTCAGCACACTACACCTTGCATAATGCAACCACTTACTGTGCTTTGATATCAGAACTAATACAATATGAATGTTTACAGTGCACTGGGGTAGAAATTCTAATAAAATATATGCTTTGTCCTTTAGCTTTTTAAATAATTAGTTTATGGCCTCCTAGTCTTTTTTTAGTTCATTTTATTTTACAGGAATTAATAGGCCACTTACATTTGTATTTTACATTAGTTGCATCATGGGTATTTTAAGTTCCAAAATAGATTGGTTTTGCCCTAAGCTGTATTCAAGCTCTAATAATTATTTCTATTTCCCAAGCACGTGTTTTATTTGCAGTATATCTGCTTATATTTTTATTGAATAAATTGGTCAATGTTCTTCAGTTTGTTTTCAGCAATGAAAATGATAAAGGCAATTTTAAAAAGCAGTCTGAAAAAAATGTCTTAAAAGAAGAACAAAGCTACTTTGAAAAGTTAAAGTAAACAGTATGTTTGGTAAAGGACAGTGAACTATGAATGGGAAAAAAATAAATCATTCACGGCAGGTAATTTTTGTTGTCTATTAGAATTTTGGGGTTTTTTTCTGAATATTTTTCATCATCTTTGTTTTAAGTTACAAAGGTGATAAAATCTTAACCAAAAATATTTTAATCTGTTCAGATGATGATTTGAATAAAGGATGCAGACCTTGAGAACTGCTGAGGAAATCTTAACATTTTGGTCATAGTCTGGCAAAGAAAGGTCTGTTTCTTCAGCACATAACTCCATTCTTGCTCTTCTTTTCTTTCTTGCAATAAATACAGTGAGATGTAAAGGTGCCTACCTTCTGGGAGCTCTTAATATTATTGAAGAGACACAATACTTGCAGCAGTCTCCTGGGTAAATGCCAGCATACCTCCACACAACAGGTAGGAGTTTTTCATCAAACTTCCATTCCTACATAAACAATTAGATCCGAGTTCTCCATCGACTGAGGCCTTGCAATAGCTGTGTGCCATATTAAAAGTCTTGCCCTTGGTTTCGATTAGGATCACATTACTTTTCTGTCTTCATTTAGGCCAGTGTACTAGAGAAAGGAAATGCCCTGCTGTTAGCTTTGTGTTTTCATCAGTTGTCAGTTATGAACTTTGTAGATTCTCTTCTTTTGAGGGGAAAAAACCCTAATCTGGTATTTTTCTGTCAGATGCTGATTATTGTGGTTGTGCCTCTACTGTTTCCTAAAGTGATACACAGAGACCTTTGCTCGTACAAGTATTTGTTAAAGCTACTTTTCATGAGCTTCTCTCCACTATCATTCCCTCCACTATCTCCATTATCTTCTCTTTCAAAACAGCTGGTTTTTTCCTGCTTAGAAGTTGGTGGGAAAAATGTTAGCTGTTTTATCTCTTCTGTTTCCTGTTCTGGTAGTATTTAAGAGCTCCTCTTACAGTATTCCCAAATGGGTTGAATAAAAACTATAGGACAGACCACTGAACCACAACAGTATCGTGAACAAAATGTTCCTTTATTGTGCTTAAATGACTGTGTACCTGCTATCTACCTACCTAGCTTTTTCTTACTCATTTTTTCTGCTTACATGATGATTTGAGTGTTGCCTCCTAAAGCATCCATGACTCCAGCTTTCCTTGATTCTTTCAAAATGCTTCCTTTTTGAGGTCTGGGAATTACATACAGCTCATCTCACCATCTATGGAGAGTGCTTTTTGCTAATATATTCGGTTTTGACCCAGCTCCAAAGATAATAGCCAACAGCTCTTCTCTGCCGATGCTAGAGGAATGCTTGTTCTCTGAAGTGCTGCCTCATAAAAGCCTTTTAAGTTTAAGGATTTCACATTCATCCTCTAATTAAACAGGTGTCTAAATCTGTGAAGCTGCTTCATTCTGAAATCCAACCTGCCTCCACTTCAAAGGACATTGTTTCTTTTCCCAAAGATGTTTTAAAGAAATGCTTCTTTGACGGTTCAAATCTGTAGGGTTATTTAAAGGCTTTGCCTCTCACCTGATTCAGTACTTATTTTCCAAAAATACACAGAATACATCAGATCTGATGAGATGCCTCAAGGATGTTCCTTAATAGTGGTGCTCGAGTTCATATCTTTGACTGAAGATCTTTAATTGCATTAAGTAGCCCTTCTGCTAGCCTAATGACAGAAGTGGTTGCAACCGTATAATAATCCATTTGATGCTTCTCCCATCAG
>VZTV01064693.1:67608-86160 GCA_013400875.1 Anhinga rufa
CTGAGGGAAGGGCGGCCGGGGGAGCCGCGCCGCGCCGCACCGCACTCCGGTCAGGGCTCGCTGTACGCTCTGGTTTGTTGTTGGCTGGTTTTGGCTTGTTTGAATTGTCTTTTTTCCTCCCTCCTTACGGTCGCTGCCGGTTAGAGACTGCCTTCGCGGGGTGGGGCCGGAGGCGCGGGCTGAGGGCAGGGCAGGGCTTCCCCCGCCGCCCGCCCGTCCTGCCGAGCAGCCGGCAGCGGCTGTGGGTGTTGGACCGGGACAGCTCCCTCCCTCCCTCCCGCTCTCCTCACGGCCGCTTGGCTTCTCCGCTCTGCCAGCCCCACGGCTGCTTCTGGCCGGAGGCGTTTTGCCCGCGCAGTTCGTTGCCTGTTGTGCGAGGCCGCGGTTGAACTCGGCACGTACTGTACCGTGTCCTGCGCTGAGCAGGGCTCGGAAATAGGAATGGCGGGGTAACCTCGCTTCTCTGCGCTCGCCTCAGCAGATTAATGATCCCGCCTTGTCTCCCTCTGCTCTACCCCCTGGTAGCAGTCACATACGACATGATGTGGGCTGCCTCACGCCCAGCCGGGAGGGATCCTTACCTAGCAGTTAAGCAGGAAGGATATGTATATTTTTCCTCCTAATTACTTTGTTGCACTCTATTTTTTTTTTTTAAAGTACAGTTATTTCCCAGTAGAAAAAAACGTTAGACTGTTGTGCTTGTCCCGCTGTCCTGGAGGGCAGGAGGGCGACTGGCCGAGGGGAGAAGCTGTGTGTGGGGGAGCGCTGCTGCGCCCTCCCGCCATTTTGTTCCAGTTTTGTGTGTCTCAAAAAGCATTGCTAGTGAAAATAGTTCGCCCATCCCATGGGCTGTGAAATTTACTGTTGTGACATACTAAGGATTTCCCCCACACGCTTTTCACCACAGGCAAAATCATTACTTAAACATGGGTAAAACGGAAGCATGAATAAATATAAAATACTGCATTATGCACAGATGAGTTGTACTGTTGGGTATGTGTTGTTCCAGCTCTAAACCTAGCGTGAGGAAAATTCTCATGAATCAGAAGAGGCAACGCTAAATATCTCATACCGCATCTCTCTGTAATTTCTGAGAGCTTTGTCATCATTTGGTATCGGTACTTATTGCTTTGAAATGAGAGATCCACACTGGTATGTGCTGTGCTTACTCACAGACAGTCCCTCCCTAAAGATGATAAATCCTGAGTAAAAGTAGAAGGGAAGTAGGAGAGAGATAAAGCAGCTTGTGCAAGGTCGTGCAGAGGTCATTGGCAAAATAATTGCCTGTTTAAAAAAAAAAAAAATCAAAAAAAAATCTGGCAACTCCGGTGTTTTCCACCTTGATCCACACATCAGTGCAGTAATGACACAGCAGCATGTCCAGAGTGGATGTCAGTGATGTAGAGCCTTCATCTAGATGTGGTGTTACAGGCTTGAAGAGTTCTCTGATGTAACTAAAATGATTTTTCAGAAATAGAAGTTTTGGGGAAGAACTACTTGGACTGTGCATCTGTTGGCAAATGTGGAAGGGAAGAAAGATGCTCATGGTTGTGTGTATTGGCATATTTTTAAACTAATGGTCAGAAAGTGGAAGATAGTTTGGAGAGTGACAGCTAACAGTAATGTAGAAGCATGAAATATGTAAGGAAGCTTTCAGAAAAGGCAGACTTTTAAGAGACTTTAATGAAAGCTAGAGCTGCATTATGGTAGTCCAGACAATAAACGAGTGAGCAACTAAGTAAGAATCTGTGAAGTCCCAAGTATAACTCCCATTTATGGCAATTCACAGAATATGCATTTTGATCTATCTTCATCCCCTGGTTGCTGATTTGAATCTGCTCAAGACAAAAGAATGAAAATAATTTTATCTCAGACACCCCACTAACAATGTGGAATGACAACATTCTTCAGTTTGTCTCTTATTTATAGGTCTCCCTGTTTCCATCTCCAGTTTCTCCCCTCCCCATGCAGATATATACAGAAAAGAAAATTAATTGGAGAACTTTTATTAATCCTTAGCTGCAAAGTTATCTTGACTTTTTGAGAGTTAAATGCAGATTTACTCCTCCACATCCATCTAAATCATGCTCACTCTCTAGTCTCCTGTCTCTTCGTTAAAACTTACTTTGTCAGTTCTTTTTAAAATTAGTCTTAGCAACTTGCCAATGCATTTTTCAATTGTGGTATAAATACGACTGACTTTTAGTAGGAATGGTGTCTAGTGAAAGGCTACAGAAGCAAACCTAGAGCCAAAACCAGAATAAAATCTTAACTAATTGGCTGCTCTGTTAAAGCATTACCAGATTCCCTAGCTCCAATGATTTTGTCAGTACACCATGCTCACTATATAATGTTTTAAATCCATCCCCCAAATGCCTCATTCACACTATTCAGCATTCCAAGTACCACTCCTCCCACCCATCTGTCTGACACATAAAATACCAAATGCCTTCCCTTATTTGGGTCTTTGAAAAGTTGATGTAAAAAGAGATGCAAGGGGGCTCTTGCTGAAGTCCTCCACAGACCCATGGGCCACTGTGCTGGAGGAGTAAAATCCCTGGAGCTTCATTAGAGTCCAACAAGCAACACTACTTTTGGTTCAGTGGAACTGGTGCTGCTGTCTCTCTGGCAGGACTGGAAATCTTTCCGGGAGGAGGCAGAGCTGGAACAAAGAACTAGGTGCAAAACCAAACGTGGTGTGAACCATCTCTCAGGCTTGATTAGAGGCTACTTCATATCTTCTCTTAGCAGTGTTTTGGGATAGGAACATGCCTTGTGATTATTAAGGGTATGTTTATGGTTAATTTGTATAAGCAACCGTAAGGAAATAAGAAGATGCCAGACCTACTCAATCTGACACTGCCTTCAGACGAGGGTCATTACAAGAATTTATCTCTCTGGGTACCACAGGAATTACTTGGCTCCAAGAAAAGCTACATGAAATTCTTTCATCAGAGCTTTGTCTAAAAAAGAAAAAAATCCACCAGAAAAATTTGTCAGTTCAGTATGAACTTGCTTCATTTCAGTCATTCAAAAAAAAAAACCAACCCAGAGTATGTCCTCTAACTTTGAAACATGCTTTTATATATGCTTTTTTATTATAGATTGGACATGTTTTCTTCCAATACTTTTAGCTTCCTTGGAAAACAAAACCAAAACTTTTTGTAGCAATCTGAAATGAAATTAAAAATAAAATAGCTTTATTCAATCAGCAAATAGTCAGTGGGCAGACCAATGCATAGCTGTTTTAATAGCCCTTGTTCAAGTAATGAGTGGTCCAGTTACTCCTGATCTTAGCTCATCAGCAATTGGTTCAAGTGGATCAGAAATGGCACATTGAGCCAATCCTTAAGTCATCCACAGTTTTATTGCTAGCTTCATATGGATTATAAAAAGCAATAAGACAAAAATTATCTTATGTTAATGGTTAAGTTCTGCCACTCAGCATAAAAAAATGTTGAAAGATAAGTTTTTGAAGACGCTGTGTGACTAACCAGGAAATACAAACGTGGTCTGGTAGGGGGAGGTTCTACATTTTTAATTTTGTATTGATTCTGTTTGTCAGTGCAAGTACTATTTAAGCAAGAAACTATTTCTCTAGGGCCTTCAAGTTAATACACTGATTGTAGCCTCCTTATCCTGTTAAAATGAAGAGAATCGGATTGCTCTGGGTTGAACAGCTGCTTGAAGTCAATCTCTGTGTCCACTGTTATGGGAAACAATATTAGTGAAGGGAAGCAGAAGGCAGCATATCCAAATGATATCCTCAAAGCATTTTTTGCAGATGTCTCGAAGGTTCATGGGGTATTATGAAGCATAGAAGACATCTGGTCACATTTTTATAATCTCATCAGTGTATATAGAAAAATCTTCTCTCTGTTTACCTCTGCTTGTCAAGAGCCATGGAAAGGCTTATCTGGTTTTTTATTTGCTTATTTATCTTATTGCTCTGTGAACATACTGATTCTTAACTACCCAAATCAGCTTAATGTGTCATTAAGTCACCAACTTCTCTCACTGTAACATCTGACTCTCTCCTGCTTATTTATAGCTCTTCATTGAATTACTTTGTAAAGTAGGAGATTTGGGGATATTTTATACTGTGTTATGGGGCATGTTGTCTTTCATCTGCATGTGCTGTGAAATCACTCTTTCCTACTCAAGAGTACTATTGTACTTTTGTTCAGTGTTAATGGCACTTCAGTTTGGTCTGTGGAAATACTTTACTTCTCCCCTGAAAGGAGAATACCAAATTGACTTGTTCTGCAGGCATCGCTGCAGCTTCCACCATCTCAGTGTGATGAGCTGTTCCTGGTGCCCTGCTCCTATGGGTTGACATGGGCTGCCCAGGCGGGTTCACTAGTAACTGTGGAATCCCAATAAGACCAAGAACATGTTGCAGAGCCTAATTTTGATGAACCAACATGGCAGGCTTTATTTACTCTGATTTGTCATCTTGACCTAGTTTGATGTGGCCACTTCTTTCCTAAGAAGTAATTAAAGCAGAAACATAGAAAAATATTTTGGCTTTTGTTTTGCCCAGAGGACAATATATTCTATGCTGTTGCGACATTAAACTATACTTCTTGATCCAAGGCTTTTCATTTAAATTGCCAACATATTGGACAATTTATTTCATTCACATGATCATATTTCTGAAGACCGTATAAGCCATGCTGTTATCCATGAGGAGTGTTTTTGTTGCCTGCCTTTTGTTACCTATTTTGCCAGAGGTCTGTATGAAATGCCTTCATTTATGCTGCATAACTAGTTGAATCTAACTTTTTTTTCTCTTCAGTCTTTCCTTCCACTTATAGACCAACCCTAGACCTGCATGCGATATCCAGTGTCTGTCCTCTTCCACCTCTGCCAAGAAAACAAGCTGTTCCTTTGGAGACTGTTTTTGGAGAATGTCCCAGTGTTGCAAGTCAGTTCTCACTAACCCTATTTGCTGTAATCTGAGGGGGTTTGCCTAAGCGGGGACCAATTTTCTTGCTACCTAAACTCTGCATGTACAAAAGAAGATAAGTAATAGCTGTACCATTACATTAAAATGCTGGACCTGCCTCACGCTTTTCCAATTGCTAGGTCGTACCCACAAAGAAAACTAATCTACGACCTTTACAAAGCACAATTGCTCTCCAAAGTCTGAACAGACAGAACTTCCCACGTGTTGTATGCTTCCTAAAGGAACAGAGGAATCGGATGTACTCGTAGTGGAGGCCACTCCTTTATGAAGGAGGTGCTGTACCGTTACCTCCAAACTCCGCTAATGGACCCTGAGCGGTGATGCACTGATTTCAGGGGCTGGCTCCAGCCTGGCCTGGGGGATGCTGCCAGGTGGCCTGTCACACTTTCCCCGTAGGAGGGGGCAAGCTCTGCTTGAGCACTCAGTGCAGCAGGAACAGCCAGGAACCTGACACAGCTCGGCAAA
The DNA here is from genome assembly GCA_013400875.1 of Anhinga rufa. Lineage (NCBI taxonomy): Eukaryota > Metazoa > Chordata > Aves > Suliformes > Anhingidae > Anhinga > Anhinga rufa. The sequence continues at coordinate 73,043 of VZTV01064693.1, forward strand.
AAGCATCAAGCTGATGATGCCCGATAGAGGCACGAGAGTGGGTGCAGTAGCCAGGATCTGCAAGACCCTGCCAGATGTAACTCTGCCTTGCATCTCCCTTCAGCAGCACCTAAACCTCTGGATCAGGCAGCTGCAGCCTGCCTGGCCCGGATCTCTGTGCCACTCTCCCTGGCAACAGCCTGCTTCTCTGGGGCAGCTACTAGAGGATAGTGGCTACTTGCATAAGGATTTTGGACAACAGGCTGCTTCTGCAAGAGGTAGATGGGAGTGGCTTGTTCACTTGGGGCGTGAGGATAGGCACTACTGGGCGAGTAGAGTTGAATGGTTGCTTGCGGAAGGAGGAGTGTTTGGCCGCAGCTCGTGAGAAAAGCAGGAAGACAAGTGAAGGGTGGGGGAGTCCCCAAAACTCAGGATTTAGGACCACTGGCTTATTACTGTGTTCTGTCTACTTTTACCCAGTGAAGTGAGAGCATAGCTCTCCCACTTGTGCTCCCCCACTAGCCCCCCATTCTGGCTGTAGATCCTGGGCTAGAGATGGTAACTCTTCTGTGCCTAAAGTCTGGGGTAACAGCTATGGAAAGGCAGGTTGATGCCTGTGTGTGTTGCTATGCAGTGGGAGCAGGGATCCCCTTCAAGCCCCACATTGTTTAAATCATCTGGTCTAAACTGATCACATCTCCTGGCATCAAAGCAGCAGCACTAAAATGGCTTTAGTGAGTCTTCTGAGTTGTATGAATTGCTAGCAAAAAACCCTCTTGTGTTGCCTGAATTGCTGAGTTAGCTTGAGAAACCACTGAGGTGGATTGAGAAACTGGAGGGAGAAAAGAAATCAAGCTTAAATAACATTCACCCCAGTGTTGTACTGGATTTAGTCTTACAAGAGCTTGCAACTAGGCAGTTCTAGGCAGTTATTTGAAAATGCTTGGTTTAGCATCTTGAAAAGTAAAAAATTCTGGTCTGTCTTTCTAGCCTTAATACATCTATTGTGCCTTGAGATTTGCAAGATCTAAGGTCAAGCTGACTTTATAGAGTATATTTCTTGCATTCCTGTTGCACAAAGACTAAGTTAAAACAAGAGCCAAATGACCCACCTTTTCTCTTGGTAGTGAGCAAGGCGTCTGATGTTTAAATGAGAACTTTGCTACCCCAGAAATCTCTCATCTCCTCCCCAGTGTGTTACCTCTACTGACAGCCCTGCAGCAGAGACACGTAATTTAAATGAGGTTAGAGATGAGGCCAGAGAAGGTGGTGTGTTTTGATAAAGCGAAGTTCTTAACCGTCCAGTGGCAATCAATCCACGCTGTCCCCAGCGAGAAGAATGGTTTGCTCCATTTCTCCACAGGTGATGATGGCACCATCTGCAAAGTGTTTTGTTACTAAATTAAAAATAATGACCTCTTTTTCTGCGTGTCTATGCGTATCTATGCCTTTACTTTTGTACCAAATGTATAGTGACCTATTTTTGTGCCTAATGTGGTGCCCTGTGGGGACTGGTGTCTGTTCCTGGAAGGAGGTATGCTGGAGCCAGCCCCAGTGGAGCTATTGATATTAGGCTTATGTTGCAAGTATGTTTTGTCTCAAGGGTTTTCATGTTAGTACTTGAAAACCATGTTATGTTGGAGGGGTGCCATCTGCAACTCCTAAAAGAGCAACTAATGAATGTGCCAGTTCCTTCCTGAAATGGTGCAAGAGAGCCCGTCCCACCTGAGTAAACAGAGCCTGTGCTCCTACCAGGCAAGGGTCTCTGGTAGCATGCATGTCTGACTATGGAAAAGAGGCCTTTTCACCTGCTCAGACAGTGAACGGACCTGGCCTGGGTGGCTTTGGGGAAATGTGTCGGTTTCCAGGTTCTAGATGCTTTATTTTTCCAAGGCTAGCACACCCCCACAGCTCAGCCGAGTTACATACTTGTCAGTATGTGATGGCAATAAATTTCCCTTTCTAGCTTACCTGCAGCAAGAATAGTAATGCATTGACATGAGGTGTGAAATTATATTGGACTGCTTTTATTGACACTCACCCTGGAGCTAAATTGTGTTTTTCCAGGATCTCAAATAGAGCAATTTTAGTCTTGTTATGATTTGATAAAGCTGTCTGTTTTCTATTCCTTGAAATGGGTTTTTCCAGCCCTGTTCTTTGTTTTTCCAACCCTGGACTCTGCTTAGCCAACAGTTTGAACTTAGCACTAGTAGGGAACCTGTCCTGAAAAAGCAAAATAGAGGAGGAAATCCAGTACTTCACTGAAAAAAGAATGGATAGCAGCTCTGTCATGTTTTTAAAAAGCAGAGAATTGCATCCTTGCAAGAGGTGACCTACAGGTGAATTTGCTTAGTTCTGGGACCGGTGGGCAAGGAACCACAAGGGAGAGCCCCATTATAAGCAGAGGGTATTTACTCAAGAACTAGTTAAATGGCTTTCTGGAAAAGCTGATAAAACCGACATCCCATTTTTATATTAAAAGGTTCAAACTTTTCTTAAAAACAAAGAAAAAATAATAAAAAAAAAACTAGGTAGCGTTTTAATGCCAGCTTTTTTTTTGCCAAAGCATTCATATTTTTCCAGTGAATCATATGCATGTTTGTTTTTTTAAAAAAAAAAAAAAAAGCCTTGAAAAAACAGTTCAACCTCACCTTGTTATGTCAACATGGTCAGGATTTTTTTAACGCTAGTATGTCCTAAAGGTCGCCTCTTGTGTCAATCCCATTAAAAAAAAAATCATTTTCACACATGCCCACTCTCACATCTTCTGCATACCAGAGTTGCCTCTCGGTCCTGGCCCTGGCTCGCTGGAGGATGGCTAGGCATTGGATACTTTTGGTTCCCTACCAGAGTGCTTCCCATGGAGGCTGATGATGACTTTGAGGCACAGCACAAGCATGAGAGATACCCACACCACTCCTATATAAAAAGTTTCACAGACGTCAGGTTGGGAATAGAGCTATGCTTTGTTCCCCCTGTGCTGTTCAGTCATCCAATGTGTTTTTCTGGCTGAAGTGTTTTTAAGAGCCGTTGAGGGATCCTGTGGCCATGTTAGGTAAAAGAGCATTAAAGAGCAATCTGTTTCTCTCACTTAAACTTCCTCCCAACCCCCACACACAGGTGCTGATTTTGTGGCCATAGTGATTCACCTTTAGAAAGGGTTATTTAATGATACAGTCAAAACACAGGCAATAAATTTTAAAGCTCTGTGGGATAGTACCTAGCCTTTGTCAATCCCCTCTTCTCATATGTGTTAATTTTGTTTCTCCTGCTTAGAGCAAACTTTGTGTTACAGTGTATTTGGGGGACAAGGTGTAACACTGGGTTTCTAAGCTCGCAATGCTAGAGGCAAATACCAATGGCACCCTTAGCAAAAGTGCGTATGTTGGCTCCATGCCCTGGTCATATTTTTGCTTGGTATGCTGTTATGAGTGGTGCCCCTGCAGTTTCAGTGGGATCTGGTGGTAGCCTCTTTCCAGCCCTGTGTGTAGTGCAGACTTGCCATATACTGTGAAGAAGGTGCTGTCCTCCCGCGTGAGATATCTGCGTTTCAGTGGCTTGTGGAGTTGGTGACTCCCCTGTGGGAAGAGGGATGCACCATCAGGTCTGAGTGGTCCTGTGGTGAATTAGATGTTGTAAACACAAAGATGGCATAATTCAGTGGCCACAACTGGGGAACTTTGGTGATTTTGTATGTGCGCGTGTGTGTGTGAGTAGGAAGAATGGGATGACGTATCTAAGTCATCGCTCCCAGGAAAATGTGGCTGCCGGATGACTTTTCATTTGGTTGGAGATGTAGGCAGGGAGGCAGCATATGTGAAAATTTTTCTTTTTTTTTTTTTCTTATTTCTGTCATACAAACAGGGAAAATTAGTATAAGAATGCCTGGGTGCTTGTAATTCCTGCTATGTGATTTGATTGCTTCTTTACTTTTAGTAAGGAAACACTTTCCTCTTCTGCTCTATAACATACCATCTAATGCATATATTTTAAGCAGTGACTAGGTAGTTCTCTGCAGTCTCTCATTTGATGTGCCCCATTGATTTACTGGTCTAGCTTTCTGTCTCTGGTGTAGCCCAACACAAACTGTCTGGTTCCTGGGCAGTTTAAGCAGCAGAGAGGGTGATAAAAGCCTTATCTTGGCTCTAACTTATTTGTTTCTTTGCCTAGCTTCTGGCAAGGGACTTTGGGACACAGTGTCGCACCCTAGTTAATAGGAAGAACTTCTGATATGAACACCAAATCTGCAAACTTAAAATTCACGTTCTGGAGGACACCTCTCTGAACTAAAGGAGATAGGTTTTATTGTAATGGAAAGTGAACACCTGGTTTCTTGCTGCCTTGTTGATGCTGGGGGACTTGAGGACTCACAGCTCAAGCGTGGGTGCTGTGTGTGGGCTGTTGAGAGGTTTGGGACATTCAGTACTTAACTGGAGAAGGCCCTGAGCAACCAGCTGCTTTGGCCAGGGAGCTGGAGAAGATCATTTCCTAAACTATTCTGTGAGATCCAGACTGAATCTAGAGAGTAGGATCCTGATGAGTGAGGTGCTTGAATCAGACACTAGCAGATGGGGGATTAAAGAGCAGAAGCCATTAGACAGGGAGGTCTACAAGCCTGGGTCTGCTCACCAAGCATCCAGTCAAGCAGGGAGGGACATCCATTGCAAAGAGCATAATTCTGATTCTGCAACTCCCATGATGAGAGCTAAGGATGTTGTACCTGCTGCTGGTGACTTTGCTTTAATCCATTGCCACCACCTCCTCTGCTCAAATGCTGGCAAAATCTGCTGTACTGCTGACCTGTAACAATTGCTGTTTCATGACCTTTGTTTCAGTGGCTATAATTGCTAGTTCCATCCTACATTTTTAGAAATCGCTTTAGTGTTACCAAGGCAGTGATTCCACTGCTTAAAAATGATGAAGGGTTGTCTATCCATCATTAGGTTTAAAAACATCATTGCTGAATGATCGGTCGTGATTCTGGGAGGAGATTGCACCTTCCCAGGGTGCACTGATGTGTAAAACTGAAAGAGAGCAAAGTTTATCATCATTTTAGCAATTCTGTCAATGAACTTCATTTGCCTGTAAAGGCATCTTCTGCTGTTAATTGTTTGATCATGAAACTTAACAGCACTTCTTGGTATGCAGTCTGCCTGAGCAAAATATGTCAGTGCATCTCTACCTCTAAACTCAGCAGAACTCCACAACTTGCTGACTTTTCGCGAGGAGACATCATATTTTGAAGAGCAGGTAGAAAGCATGTAAAAGTAATTGTGGATGTAAGAGTACTGGGTCTCTGGCAGTGAGCATAATCCTTTTAATACTCAGCTCTTCTGCAGCCACAAGATTCATTCATTTAATCTGAAGCATCTTGAGGGAAATGAATGCAAGTTCAGATCAATTATCACACCAAAAAAAGGAAAAGCTTGCATTTCTCTGGGCAATCTGTGTGCACTGTAATGTCAAGCTGTGCATGAGAATATGTTACCACAAAGGAAGGTAGTATGCTCTAATTAGCAGTCACAAAAATGAAATACCAAGGTGTTATTTCAGTGACTAAGAGACAGACATGTACAGATTGTGATACATGAACGTTACGTAGATGCACTGTACTCTCTTAGAGATGTTTTTTCACAGGAGGATATTGCATACTATTAGGCACTCATCACATGTGATTGAACTCCTTTTTTGTAGGGTTCATATAAATTAAGCTTGAAAGGGCTTTAAATGCAGTGCTATTTTGGTAGGTGTATATCACAAGTACAGTTGGATGGGAACTTTCCAAGAATGCTTTTTTTTTCCCTCCTAGGAGAGGGAGTTTGTTGGAAAATGTCAGTTATGTCAAAACCAAAATCTTTGAGGAAACCTGGCTGTTTGACAACCTATTGCTGCCATATTCATGAGTTTCTAATAGAGAGCTGTCTGGTTTCTTGCTGCCTTGTTGATGCTGGGGACCTGAAGGACCCAACCCAACTTGTTTTGGCTTCTCTACTCTCTTTCTTCGTGCCCTCCCCCTCCCCCCTGCCTTGTTCCACAATGTCTTTAGTTCTGGATATTTCTAAATTTCTTCTTGTTGTTCTAATTCAGAACAAAACCTTTCACAAAATATCTGAATTTCCCATAGGAAAGAAATCCTGAGTTTTTCCAGTCTATGTTCAATGTCTTTGGGTTTGGTCCCTATGGGGATGGTGCTTGCAAAGGAGATAATAAGGCTTCAGAAAGCCACTAACTGGGCCTTTGCTTTTTAAGAACCATTTCTGGATCCACTGGTGAGATTAATTAGAAACATCAATGTCCCTGCTCTTACTTAATTTTCACAGTGCACACTGAAGCAGTCATTATAGATGCATCCTGTTGCCATTTCATATATATTTCTTGATGCATGTGTTAGCCTCGTTTGACTTCATTATTCCATCATAGGGATGTCTTGTATTTCTCTTTTTTTAATAAAACTATTTCTAGAATTATAGTTCATACAGCAAAAAAAAATTAAACCGCAGAACACATGCTGAATCCTTTCATTGCTTTAGACCCTGCCTAGCTGATTTCCCATTGCCTGTCAGGTCTAGTACTTAATGATTTTAAATGTTGTTCTGGGCTGAGCTGACAGCAAGCCTTTAGCTAAGGCTATTGCATGTAAGGCACTGGGTAGTATCTCTTCTACGATGAAACTGAGCAGTTGTCTCCTCTGCCTCTGCAAGATATTTGCTCTCTGTTTTGCCTGGTCTGCACAGATCTGGACTGCATTATTTATGCTGGATTCACAGTATTCTTGTCACAGGAATGGCTGCTAAATGGAGCTCCCATTTGGTAAGGAGGGGCAAAGAGGAAACTGCCCAGTCCACTTTAATTATTTATTGCCTCACTGAATTTTAAAATTTGAAAACCAGATTTCTCAGCATTTATTATCAAGACCAATAATTTTCCAAACATTTATTTTCAAAACCCAACAGTCTTCCAAACTACATATACTTTGTGCGACAGAATATGCCAACGTTTTGAAATATTACTGCCCTGCTTTTACTTGGCCAGTAATTTTAAGAGGTAAATAGATAAAACATAGGTTGTATTCACTAAGGAGAACTGTTTATGGCAATTGATGATATTGTGTATGAGGTGTCTGAAATTACTAATGATTACAATTCATCCACTTTGATGTCTTATCTGATAAACTGTGTTTCAAGGGCTGCTAATCCCTGTAATCCAGAAGAAAGAGCCACAGAACCAAAATTAATTCATGAAACATTCATTTAGTCTCTAGTTCAAGTTCATAGTGCTGAAAAATAAGGTCCTCCTTATGTAAAGGTTTTTGACTTGAAGGCTGTGGAAGCATATTTCTGATTTAGACCTCTGCAATAATGAATGAAACTGTTCAGTCAAACCCATTGGGGTCCTACCCCTTTTTACAGACCACAGCAAAACGTGGGTTTGCACAGGGACAGTCCTGGTGTGGCATCTCATCAGCAGTGCTGGCTATCACAGGGAAGTGTTGGAGGGCAGCTTCTCTCTGGTGGATGATCAAGAAGAAACAACTACCCTGATTCCTGCTGGGTACAATGAACAGCATAACTAGAAATAGGTTTGGTTGGTTTGATCTATTACCTGAGGCAGGAGGAGATGGCACCGAGGAATGTCAGCTTTCAGATAAGCTGGGGCCACCTAGCACTTCAGAGCCAGCTAACGTGTTTAGTAACCTTCTGATAGTTTTGGAGCAGATGCACACGAAAACCAGTATAGAATCCATGCTCAGCAAAGGAAAAGACACTAAAATAGATGCTGATAAGCTCTACTAATAGCTGTAAAGCATCAGTGTCGGACATACTCAGCTGAGTGTAACACGCTTCAAAATACAAACCCCCTGGAAGTCAGGTAGTAAGCACAGTTCATTTCTGATAGGCTTGCAAAATCCTTCTGCCCTGGAAAAAAATGAGAAGGCTGCCAGCATAGTAGTTTCCTGGGAGACTTCTGTTGCTGCCATCCACTTCTCCAGAGGCTAAACTTTCATCTAAATGGAAGAACTAACTTTTCAGCCCATGCAAATAAACCCTTTTAAGCATGAATCTTGGCAACTGCTCGAAGCATACAAGTGGGTTTCTAAATCTGCCTCAGTTCAGCAGTGGAATGAGTAGAAAGGTTTCAGTAGCCACTTGTGCAGGTTTATTTTGAAGAAGCACTCTACAGAGGCAAAGAAGAACACGGGCTATTCAAGTTCTGTTTATCCTTTGGAAACACACATGGGGTTTGTACTGCACCCTTAGCAGCAGCTGGACCCAGAAGGCTTGGTGTTGCCAGCTCAGTCCCTTTCCAGGCTTCTGCTCTGGACTTGAGAGGGAAGTATCTCTCCAGTAACAGGCCAAATGACCCGTGGTTTTGCAGGTGTTGTGCTAGGTAAGCATGCTTAAGAAGTGTGGAGTTAACTGCCTATTGAGTGCAGGCTCCAGAACTGATTTAGAAAAACTGACAAGTTTGGGAGCACAGTGCTCTCTGACAGAAGGCGTGCTCTTGAGATCAAGAATAGGTAGAGGCTGTGCAAGGGTGGATTTGTGACCCCCCCACACCTCTCCCAGAGAAAACCGGGAATCATTTCTAATTACTGTGAATAAATCTCAGCTCCAAATGTTATAATGATTCATTGAGCACATGGAGCTGAGAGAATACTCTGGCATTAGTGAAATGTCATACGTAGACAAAACATGTCTATTGTGTGTCAGGAGCAGAAAAGAAGTAAAATAAGAAAAATACTGCAATTGCATCATGTGATCACAATTTCTTTTTAGCATCACCTGTTTGTAACTTACTGGCTCCTCTCCTCTTCTTGCTTTGCAAATTTTGCTGATGAAGAGAAACATGCATTGCTCTCTTTAAGTCCTTAAAAACACAAACTTTTCTTCCAGGTGGCATGTAGCTTTCTACTTCTTTCGTCACAGCATGACTATCAATCATGGCACGTTTTCCTATGTAACTTTGTGTCCACAACCCTCCATCCTTCTTCTGTTCACAATTACTTGCTGTGCTAAAGTACCAGCCTTTCATTTATACTGTAGCTAACCATTCTGCCCACTAGTAGGAGGATTATAATAATTTATCGTTTTTAAACTCGGTAGGGGTGTGTTTGACTTTTAGTCATTCACAACATGCATTGCATGGGGATGAAGTGAAATATTAGTGGTGCAGTTTTTCTCCACTCTGCGAAACCTCTGAAGCATTGGGAACAATGGGAATGAGCTCTTGCCAGGTGTGGATTGTTTAACTATAACAAGCGCATTATTTCATTGAACAAAAGATTTTAATATACAAGGTACTTCATTTTCTTCCATCTCAAAACCAGCAGGTGGGTGTTTGCCCTATGGTTATTTCCCTTTGTATTTTGTGTTTGTTGTGGGGGCTTAACAAATGATTTGGCACTGTGTGTGCGAGAATGAGGGTTTTTAATAAGCACACTTCCTAAGGCCGCGTCCTTTGTTAGCGTCTCAGGGTTCAGTGTGCCAGAGGTTTGTATTTCCTAGGTACTATCTGTACAGCTGTACCCTGCTTCGCACTTGGCAGTGGTGCCAAGAGCAAGCTGCCCTCCTGCAGGCCTCGCCAGAGGGCTCGGCTTGCTCACCACCTCTCCAGGCGCCCAGCCTTGTGAGCCTTTGAGCTGTGGCACTGAATGGCTCTAGGTCTTGAATGTTCCCCCGTCCAGCCAAGTGATTTGGTCAGGAAAGTAATCTATAGAGACATCATAATCTTTTGCACAGTTTACCTCTCAGATGGGCCACAAAGTTGATCCGAGGGCTAGAGCACCTCTGCTATGGAGACAGGCTGAGAGAGCTGGGGTTGTTCAGCCTGGAGAAGAGAAGGCTGCGGGGAGACCTTATTGCAGCCTTCCAGTACCTGAAGGGGGCCCGCAAGAAAGCTGGAGAGGGGCTTTTTACAAGGGCATGTAGTGACAGGACAAGGGGTAATGGCTTTAACTGAAAGAGAGTAGATTTAGATTAGATATGTAAGGAAGAAATTCTTCACTATGAGGGTGGTGAGGCACTGGAACAGGTTGCCCAGAGAAGTTGTGGCTGCCCCATCCCTGGAAGTGTCCAAGGCCAGGTTGGACGGGGCTTTGAGCAAGCTGGTCTAGTAGAAGGTGTCCCTGCCCATGGCAGGGGGGTTGGAACTGGATGATCTTTAAGGTCCCTTCCAACCCAAACCAGTCTCTGATTCTATGATGAAATACCTGAAAAATGTTCTTCCAGGTTCAGGTCTTCAGCATTCTGTTTACTATATTATATTATATATACATTATAGGTTTTCAGTCTGCTGCTGCTCCTGTAATAAGCTTGCTGAGTCATGATTTTCTGTTATTTCTGATATAATAGAATCTATAATTGGTGTTTCACAGATAAGTGTGAGGAACTTATAACAAGGATAGGCTTTCTTTCCTCCTTCCCTTTCCAGCAGGTTGCTCCAGGTGTACTCTGTAAGAGAAATGGGCAGGTATAGCAGAACCAGCATAGCGTTCTGTTTTCTTCCAGTTCATCCTCTGGTATCAGTCTCTGATTCTTTAGAGGCAATGATCAGCACCTGAAAGTTGTCTTGCACAGTGTAGGGGAAACAGCACAGTACTGAAGAGATGATGATACTGTGGTATGAGAGCAAAGACACAAGGAAGAACTTCCTCACAGGAAATCCTCTGCGTTGTTATGATAATTGATACACAATACTTGGTTTCTAGCAAGCTTGCTGCATGTTATATTACACACCATCTGACAAGAGAGAACAAAACAGGCACAAGCACTCTTCATTTCGTATGGTGTTTGTCATTGCATTTGGTTGTCAGAGATAGATATGGGTAATGAACCCCAAAGGTGTGTATTTTTTTTAACTCGGGAAGTACGTACAATTTAGCTTCACTTTTCTTCATGTGTATTTGCTGTCTTGAATGGCTTATGTTGTCTTCAAGGTTGTGGTGTAACACTGTTGCAGTCATACCTGAGCAGCAGTTGTAAGTGAGGCAAGGTCTATATGGAGAGGAAATGCTTTTCCATAGATCAAGTGGGAAAAGCAGAACTTAAGAATATAGTCCTTTCTACAGATCACTTAGCATTCATAGCTCTGGGAACATTGAGCAAAGAAGATAACAGACACTATTGCGAATTTACAGGGCTGGACATAGATGGAAAGGAAATAAAATTGGCACAAATGTTAATGGAAGCCATGACTCCCGAGTCCCAGTCACGTGCTTGGTGATTCCTCTTCAGTCTTCATCTCTAGATAAGTGAGCAAAAGGCACTCCTGACTTACATCTTGTTAAGGCTGAAACTGTTGAATTGATATAAAGTCAACTTTATCATACACTTCATTTCCAGAAATTAATGGTCGGGTATTTACATCTTCAGATACTCATCCTTAAAGCACCCAAAAAGTAATAGTGACTGATAAGACATGTAAAAGGAGCCTTTCCTTCATTCTGTTGTCTTTGGTAGTAATTTTTCATTCCTTGGTTGCATGTATGTATCTTGTGCCTCAGCAAGTGTGCAACCCATGTGGCTTTGCCAGATGGGAAGGTAATAGTCAAAATGATGAAGATATGGACAAGGGCAAGAATTGTTAAGTGGACTGAATACAAGACAACAGTAGGTTGTGCTGAAGGGGGGAGTAAAGGTTAGAGAAGATTTACAGATGGACTGATCTTGTTTAATATTTTTATCAATGGCATGGGTAGGTGGGAGTGCACATAGAAAATTGATCGAAAACTTAGATCAAAATATACAGGAAAAACAAGACAACTCTAAGGACTGAACTAACAAAATGAGCAGAAAATCCACAGTGTACAGGGCAAGTCTGTGCTGCTAGGGACTAATAATAATAGTTTCTTATACACTGTTGGAGCTCTGCGTTTGAAAAAGGAGAAGCAAGGTATGAGTATATTCATTGATCAGATGACTGCAAGTGTGAGCGAGATGAATGTGAACCTAATGTATCAGGCAATATTTTTCCACTGTAGATAGGGCTATGCACGAGGTCCTGAGTTAACGTCATCTTGAACAGTGTGAATAATTCTAGTCATTTATGTTCAAAAAGGATTAATTAAAAATAAATTAATTGGGGGTTGGACTAGATGACCTTTAATGGTCCCTTCCAACCCAAACCATTCTATGATTCTAATTCACACTGGAAAAGGTACAGAAAAAGGCTACTAGGACACTAGGGGAGTGGAAAACCTGTCTTATAAGTGGAAACTAATCAGACTTAGCTGGTTTACTTTGGCAAAATAATTGCTCTGTAAGTATATGTTGTGGGGTAACATCAGAGGCTGGGTGTAGAACCAGTTCCATAAAAACAAATAAACAGGATCTGATGACTGATATCTAGAACTTAGAAGAAAAACCTGGAAGTTGTAATAGTGTAGGTACAGTAATGCCAAAAACTTTAAATGAGGGAAAGCCTGATCATCTTGTGAAAAGATTTTATAATGGGGTCAGATGCTATAGCCCATACTTCCAATCTTGATATTATTAAAGGCCAAGGAAAGCTCATGGGATTTATTTTTAAATGACTTGAAACTACTCAGTTGTCAGGTAGTCCTGTAAGCCCTTAGGTTCATGAGAAGTCTTTGAAATAAAGTTCTGTGCTTTGGAGTGAAGTCAGAATTGCTTTTAATCAGATTGCTTTTGGCTGTCACCAAAGACCTGCATGCTCAGATCTTAATGTAAAACTCTGTTGCGCTGGGATTTAATAGTCAGATCATCTTCTAAAGTCAGTTAGTATAATTCCTCTGATTTCAGTGGAGTTACGCTGATTTCAAAGATCCCTGTGGTCTAAAGTAATGGGAATTAATGAATTTTATATTAAGTCAAAGAAAAGAATATAGCTGGAGTTCCTTGTGCTGTCTGGAGGATTATAGTAAAGGCTACAAATGTTTAAAAAAAAAAAGAAAGAAAAAATTACCTATCAAACTGTCATTGTAGAACTTTTTGGTATATAAGACCACTTGAAAACCTTTAAAAGTCTGGGATTTTAAGTTGTCTTACTTGTTCTAGGAGATTGTTGGCAAAAATCACAACATCACAGGTCTAGAGAACAAAGCAACAAACAAGGTTGGGAGGGGACAGACCACATAGATCACATCTAACTTCTTACTTGCAATTATGTGTACCCTGTGT
>VZTV01064694.1:0-40196 GCA_013400875.1 Anhinga rufa
AAAAAAAAAAAAAGGTTAACCAAGAGCACTCCCCCTCTTACACCATCCCTGGAGACAACTGCATTGTTGCCAAGTCCCATAAATTTACATGTGATGAACTGTAACACTTGGACTATTTTTAAAGGTCCAGCCTCCAGGAATCTTATGAATATGTGATGATTATTTTTTTTTTCCCTAGGTGAACTTCTGGCTCTTTTAACTGTTGATTAAAACTTTGAAGTTTCTGACTGTGTAAATATTTTATAGTCATGAGTAACACAAAGCATATAGTATTCCATAATCTTTAAAACAGCATCTTTCAAAATCCCATGATATGTTAATTTAATCCCATTATTTGGGAGGGGATTGTGAGTCATGATTTTTGAATATTTGGGTTTGGATAGATAGATATGCATTCTTTATAAATATTCCTATCTCTGGCACTCTTTTCACAAGAAATAGGACAAGCTGTTTTCTCCCCAGTGAAACAGGAGAGGGAGGAATCGAAAGCTCCATGAACTTGCAGTTGGGTGGGTCAGTCATCATTTCAAGGACCTGCAGCTTGTTCTGGGCAGTGTCACGCCAGACCTTGCATGACACAAGGGCTTTGGAATTTACTCCCACAGTTGGTGGGTCCCTTAGGATGCTGCTGTTAGGGAAATCTCCCCAGGCTCTCACCTGCAGAAGTGGTGCTGGGTCTGTGGAGCAGAAAGTCCCAGCTGGCCGCGGGGGACCTCCTGCAGTGCAGGGCACGGGGCTGTGCAGTGGTAGGGGGGGCTCTTCACACCTCCCGTCTCTGTGCAGAAGCAAAGACCTCTTCATGCCCAGTGTGCTGCCGGAGTGGGTGGTCTTGTTTAGTCATTTGAGACTTTGGCGAGAAACTTGTTCTAACTTTAGTTATTCTGGTAATGAATCTATACGGGGAGAGAGTCTCCTAATGCAGTTATTCCAGACGGTGGTTTGCGGGAGATCTCAGTACCCCAAGTCAACGTGTGTGCCCCCATGGCTGTCCAGGCAGAGAGCTCCAACACGGAGCTGAAAGGCAGCAGGAGAGAGGCCCCTGAAGCTGATGGGCAGTTGTTCTTCCCCAGAAAACAAATAGGACTAATGGAAGATCCGTCTGCTGATTGTGAGGGTGGATTCATGCATAAAGAAAAAGTGTTTTCCCAACCGTGGGAGGAAATTCTAGGTTGTGCTAACAGGTACAGCGAGGTGGAACTGACAGCAGGGTTTTTCTAGCATTTTCCATATGCTATTATCTATCTTTTATATTATAGTAAGGGAATTTGAGATTTTAGTCCATCTGTTTAAAAAATATGAACAGACAAAAGACACAACCTCCTAAGCCCTGGAGAGATCAAGGTATGCATCTTCTTTTATAAAGGCTCTGCCGATGTGCTGGGTTTTAAGCAGTGGAATGTGCTGGGAGGGGACGGGCCGCAGAGCTGTAGTCTGTTTTCAGACCATACCAGGTTTGCTTTTGTGTTTACGTAAAACACTATCAGAGTATTGGGAAAAGTAAATACTTGTTTTGGCAGCCTGAATCATTGTGTTTTGACTGGTGTAGGATTATCTAGTGTTTGCAAGAACGACAGAGGAAAGGGTATAATATTTCTACCTGTTTTTCCCCTCTCAAACAATACTATTTGTTAATGTACTGGAGAAATGTAAGCATCATATTTTAGGCAAGTAATAATCTGTAGCAGAGTAGTATTGTGAAAGTCTGTGCGAGCTCACTACAAATTAGGCTAATTGTTTTGGAAAGAGAAATATTTTCATGTAGTGGTTGATGTATTGCAGGTATGGTGGGAATAAACCCTATTTTTTCTGGCAACTGCTTTTACTACTTGCATGCATAATTTATCTTCCTCTAGATAAAAATAAGCAGCATGTTGAAAATATTTTAATATTTCCACTTGAATTCCTTCTTACAAAGATGAGAAATGTTGCTTGACAGCAGTAAAACTTCCTACATGATAGAGCTAGAATTAAATAGGCAAGCTAGAGGAGGTTGTTTTTTTCCTTGAAACTGCTGGATTTTTGCTTAAATGTTCTTTAGCTGTTAAGTGAAGAGACAGTAAGTATTTAATTAATGGTTACAGTGAGGTCTGGAAAACCAGCTTGATTTTTGTCTCTAAAGACAATCTGATTATCAGGCTTGTAAGCTTTATATCACCTTTTCCCAGCTAAATTACTGAGTCTGTTATGTTGATCAGCTGAGAGGAAATGATTATACTAAAACTTCCTTAAGGTTTACTTTCTCTCTCAAAATCATTTTCTAAATATGCTGCTCTGAGTTTTATTGTATTGCTTGACTGATGAGAAACAGAAATTCATCTTTAGTTGACAGTTTTATTTACTGTGTTCCTAGCCAAGAACAGTTTATTACTGAGGAAGACAGCAAGGTAACGCTCCAAATGTGCTTAAATCAGGCAGACTGTTGTTTCTTTAGCTGCTAATTAAATCCCTTGGAATGGCCAAGCCCAGGCTGACACAAGTCCCATCATGAATACACTCGGGGCTGACAGGATGGACCGTCACAACCTCTGCTGGAGAACTGTGACCCCTTCCCATGGCAATACTTGGGCTTGCTTGTGGTCAGACCTTCAGAGGGGTGGTGTCTTGGCACTGAAAGATGTGATCATTTTGTGTGATCCCGTGATGTACTTCCTGGGCCAAACCCATCCTTTTCTTTATGGTTTTTTAATTCTACTACTGTTCCATTTTTTTTATGTCGAGGGTGGCTACATCTCCCCAGCCATAAACGCATACCAGTCGGGTAAAAGCACAGAAATAAGTTGCTGCTTCTACGCAATAGAGGCAGCCAGCTCCTTTCTGACAGATACTCAAATCTTGTCAGAGCAGAGCTGCTCCTCAGTCCTGTTACTGGCATCTCCTGCCCCTCCATGATGCAAAAGGACAGGAGTCTTTCCTCCTCCTCACACTGATGGGACATTAGGGAGTCCTGAGGGGTTGGGGGCCGATTCAGCAGGAGAGAAACCCGTGCTGATAGAAGCTGAAATAACCAAGCATTATAAGATGTTGGGAAAGAAAAGAAAGTTAAAAATATCATAAAGTTGTAACAACTCAGTTGCCAGAGCTTTGCAGGCTTTAAAGGTAATATTTCAGAGGAAGACTCCTTCATCATATTCCATCAAACTGTCAATGCCATTGATTTACTAATGTATTTAAATTACTTTTTAGAAACCAATGTGCATCTGATGTATATTTTTCTGGATTGCCTGAACCAACAGTCAGATTGGCTGCAGGCTGGCTGGTTGCCATTCTAATTTACAGAAACTTTCCTGGTTACCTTTGTAGGGGAACAGTTCCTTCAGGAAACTGAAGTTTCTCCAAATTCAATCAATATTTCCTCTCAGCATGTACTCCTGCTGATTAATTACTGTTGCCTTATTTTGCAGTCAGTAAGGCACTGATGACAATATTTTTTGTCTCTTTCCTATATCATCTGTGCATGATAAATACATCTTGGGTTTTCTCTGAATTTCACATTGCAGATTCATGGGGCTTTTCTGGGAAGAGAAAGATTGAAAATTCAATTGCGATTCAACTTTTGAATAAGAAGCAAGGTTATGCACTCATGAAAAAACAAGTCTCCAGAGAGTGCTATTAGGCCATTGGATGTCACCCTTCCCAACCATAGGCGCAGCTGATGAAGCAGTTCTTTGCTAGCACAGGCAAATAAGACTCTGGCAGCAATTTTAATATGAAACTTTAGGATAAATCTAAAGGTTTCTATTTTTATAACAGTGCAATAAATCATCTGGGCTGATTAGGTGAATGCTAATGAACAGGGCTATTACATATGCTTGGTGTGAAATACAAGGAATAGCCTCATTTTTCCAGAGTTGATGGAATTTTCTATCGTAGACCTCCCCAGCGGGTGGCCTTAGCTGGGCCACAGAATGGTCTCAGGTAGAAAGTCAACCCGTCCCGTGCTTGTGGGACAAGCAGTTTCCTCTTGCCTAGAAATAAAATTATAATGAAGATAATAGAACTTTTTCTTTTTTAATACTAGTAATTTTGCTGTGTTTTTGGGGGGGGCAGGAGGAAGGGAAGTGCCCATGTAACTAAAGATGCATGGTGATTTGCGTGCATATCAGGACCACAGTAAAGCTGTGTGGGCTGTTTTTACAGTGGGCTTTTTTGAATTTTCAAGAGCTTTGGAAAGTATATTGCAGCTGCAAAGGATTTTGGCTTTTATTTAAAAACCATCTCCTTTTCCCAGATGCTAAAAATCGCTTTCAGAATGGTGGAACGTGCATTAAATACTTTCTCATTACTGTTTCTTCAGTGTCAAACGCTGTAGTTGCCGCACTGTTTTGTTTCACCAATCACAGAAATCCTCTTTTAGATAAGTAACGTTGGTGGGGCAGCGTGGAGCAGTGCAGAGCGCTGCGCTGCACGGTGATGCTGCGGCTGGGACGGGGAACAGGGAGAGGCTGGAGCGGGGAGCTGCCGCAAGGGCCAGCTCCGCTACGGATTCCTGGCGCTGAGCTGTCATCTCCCTCTCCCAACACTCCACAAAACTGCAGTCATTCCTGTAGTAAACTGTCGCTAAATATGGAATACAGCAACATAATAAGAGCATGTTAAGCAGCTCGGTTTCTATATTTGTCCCCACCTTTGTCATTAGGTAGTTTGAGATCCACATAGACTTCAAGGAAGCACTTAAGGGCATGCTCAACTTTAAGCAGGAACTTAAGTCAAATTGATTTCAGTGGGATTCAGATAAGTGCCTTAGGCTAAATATTTTTTTATTCTGAATAGAGGTGGGGTCCTGATTTGGTTATGAGGCAAGTTACCAGAGCAAGTTATTTCCATTCAAATACGCATTAATTAAATGTGAACAACTTAATTATTTGTGCTTATTTAAATATCACTGATTTGCTTGTATCATTATCTAAGGTAAAAATAAAATTAATTTCATTCTCAACTGATGAGTTCATTTTAGCCTCTACTAAATTCAAACACTATGATAAGGCTCTCTCTCCTAAGGATTGTTGTGAACAGCTTACAGCTGGAGTTGGATATTCCAAACGTTGCTAAATATAACAAAATGGTAATAGGGCTGATATTGGTCTATAAAACAACAGTTCCCAGTTCTCTTACAAATACTCCTGCAAAATTTTTGTGAGAAGCTCTGATGAAAGCATGGGGAAAGTGCTCATTTTATTTTTCACATTTTTCTATCAATTAATTCAGCACTAGGAGTGTGTGAAACTAAGCTTGATTAATCACTTGTTTGTTGATGTTTGAATTTAGTCAACACTTGTTTGTTTATAGATACGTTTATAGAGACAAAACATTTTACAACAGATTTCATTAAGGTTCGTTTCTATTCTTACTTGTAACATCCATTGATCTCACAATCCTTAATGAATTTAGCCTCTCAGTCTCCTGGGAGGAAAGAGAGAACAAAATATTTGCCTTTTGGACAAGAGTAACATAAACCTTGTTTTTACTGAAAGCTGATCCTGTTCTTGCTGGTAATAGCGCAGTGTAAAAACAGAGTTCATCAGAGCAGCGGTTCATAAGTCAGACCTTACCTTCAGAGCCCATGCGACTGCTTGCATGTGGGAGTGTGTGCAGCCGCTCACAGGCATGTGAGGAGTTTTTGCTTATGAAAATGTATGTGCACACCCACACGGTTTTTGCAATTTCACATTTACTGGTGAGTTTTTCTGCAAAGTGTCATCCTATTGGGGTTTGTTTATTTACAAGCTGTGTTCATGTTGTCCAACCTGCTGAGAAAGACAGAGGATGGCAATGATCCAGTGGGTTTTGATGTCTCTGCCAGGCACAAAGGGGGAGAAACTTGTTCACAGGAAGACCTTAATATTCTGTCCTGACAAACTAAAAGTGTTCTGCAACCCATGTCTCTGTTTAGGAAATGGATTCTGGAACTGAGAATTCAAAAATATGGGTAACATGTAGTGTTTTGTACCATGTTTTGTGCCATGGTATTCAAACTCTGTGTTTAATAACAATACGCAAAATAGCATCTGGTATGCGTCACTAAAATGAGCTCTAGTAAAAAATGCCGATAAACATTTTCTGTTTAAAATGTTTTCTGACTAAAAGCTGCATAAATTTTGTCTGTTGTCCATGATAATGATGATAAAGTAGTTTGATCAGGTTAAAAGCTCCAGGCATCATCAAATGGAAGCAATGGGCAAGCCCAGAGTTGCAAGGGAGATGGATATCCTTCAAACATCTAAATTTCTGTCATTTCTTGCAACAGAAGAGCCACATGTGAGGCCTTGTGAAGCGGTCCAAGGATTAAAAATGTATTCCAGCTGGTTCTGACTATTCTCAGCTGTGTGAAATGTGCTCCTCTGTGGCTGGTCGCTGAAGCAATGCTGTGTGCTGCTGATGGTATCTCGGTGCTTGCAGAAGGGACACTGGAAGGATCATTGTGTTTATAGCCATGCAAGACCCAGCTGGAGAATGAGAAACAAATCGCTTAGTCTTTCCCTGCACCAATTTAAATCATGGTGGCTACTGTACACCAAACACAGCCCTACTAGCAAACACTCTGTTGCTCGTGAGCTCAACGCCAGTTAAAGGGAGAGCATTTCAGTGCCTCAGAGCTGGTGCTGCATCATCGGGCACACTCAAAGCTTAAGCCCAGGTGGCTAATGCCTGAGCTAAAGGGCTGTTTTCTTTAGCTGACCATGTATATGGTGGGTTATGCATGATACAATGCATTTAATCACTGCATTATGCACTGCATAAAGGCTGTTCTTCCCACTGCCCTAACCCCATCTCCCAGTATAGCCATGACTGTTTGTCCTGTCCCCCTTTTCCATTTGAACCACAGGTCCCACAAGGCTGGGTGAGACGCAGCAGTGCTGGGGAGCATAACAGTGCAGACAACTACTGCTTGCCACTACTACCTGCTGGGTGCGCTGGCCAGAGGGAGAAGATACGGAGCATTTCACCTGCCTTTTGTAGATAGGGTGAGAGGGGGATGCAGCTCTTTGGGCCTGATTCTTCCTGTGGTGTGTGCCCGTGCAGTGATGAGCAAGGAAGCACATGCTTCTTTGATGCTTATGCTTTAGCAAAGCATGTGTTACGCTCTGCGGGAGGCTGGGGAGTACACCTGCAGTCACCCGGTGGTTGGTATGAATTAGGTGCCTGGTCTACAGAGCCTTGGTTTATAGCTAGACCCTGTGTTGGGTAATAACTTTCTGTAGCTGTTTTGTAACTCTTGTTTATTTATTTGTGTTCTCTGTGTTTTGAATTCCCTAAGCAATGCTTGGGTCTGCCTGGACTTTTTAGGTAAAACATAACTTTTGCTTGAAAAGCAAGCAACAGCAATGCTAACTTTCATTTCAGGTGGTGCAAGTCTCCTTTCCCCTGTGCTTTGCTGAAATTAGAAAAGGCAAGAGGATCTTAGCCCAGGAAAAAACCAGCAAAATTTCTGATTTCAGTTGCTTTGAATCTGCACTTTGGTACAGTAGTAAATTAATGTCTTCTTGAAAATTTGTGCTTTTCTATAGAGCAGAAACACTGTTTTGAAACAGCGGGATAAGTAGAATAAAGCAGTAGCAGAAACTATGTTATTGCAAACTATGAGCGCAAACTCAAACGTTTTTCTAAATGATCATGTTACAAAAGATTTATCATTATTTTTCAAAATATTTCATCCCAAACTGTGTATGGCACAAAGTCCCACATGCATGTTTGCTGGCAATAATTTGAATTTAATTGTCTTTGCTCATTTGTATATAAACCTCAGGAGTTGTGTTATGTAACATTTGCATATTAGATTTAAACTGTTCTGTCTGCAGGACTGACTTGGACCATGATGTAATCTTAAGCCAAACAATTATTATTTTGTTAATACAGAGGTGCCTTCCTGGACTTGAACCATGTCTGTTAAAGGCCCACAGGTGAAGCAGTAGCTGCTTCAGTGACTTACCATCACATCCCAGACATGGTGTGACGCTCTTGCCTAGTTCAAACCCTGCAACACAGCCTGCACAGACCTGCATCCTGATACTCTGTTGCTGAAACTCTGATATTGTAATAAGAACAAGGGCATGGTTTGGTAATTGGTGTAAACCAATCTAACACTGTGCTAATGACAGACTAGTCCTTCTCTCTCTCGCCGGCCACACAGTCCCTCCGCCAGCTGTTGCTCTCTGAGCTGCATCGCTAAAAGGGATGCAGTCACCAGCTGGGGGCTACTGGATGGTCCAGCAATGCCAAGGCAGGCCACTGAATCATTGCATTGCTTTCCTCAATGCCCGTGGAGACCCTGCTCTCCACTGGCCATGTATCTCAAAAGAGACCCTCACAGAGAGCAGCACCCAGTTCCACTGTCCACTTGTCCCATCTCCGTGCACAGGGTGAATGACGCCTCTTGCAGACCAAGAGGTTCCTCTTTTACTATGTGATGTTGCATGGCACTTGGAACTGCAGTGCTTCTTAATGGGTTAAATACTGTGTACTTTATTTTTCAGCAGGTTCTTTGATTAAAAGCCTGGTATGCATCTTTACTCTTCCTTTTATCTGTGAGTTTTTGTGCAGTCACTTGGTTGTTCCAGCTCTCTGTGTGTGCTTGGACCATCTGGCACAGCTCGCCTGCCCGGCAATGTGTAGTGCTTTCAAGGGGAAAAATTATGAATCACAATCTGGATGGTGAGGGGTTTAGGGATTGGTTTTATTTCAACTCCAGAGCTGACAGGTCTACAGGTAGGTAGTTCTTCAAAGAAGGTTTCTCAGCAGCCCTTTGCAGTATTGCCTGATGGGTGTGCAAGGAAAGGCAGCCAGAAATCCCAAAGGAGCAAGTGTCAGGGAGGAGTTAGGAGCAGCGTTCCTTGGCGGCTCAGCCTCTGCAGTCCCTTGCTGCTGGCCCGCTCGGAGGCCGTCATGCTGCAGGAGCCTCGCAGTGCTAAGGATCGCTTTCTTTAGCACTGCTGGGCTTCAGACAGTTGTCCTTGGAACAAAATTAATTTCCCTGGGCTTTGCTCCATTTTGCAGGGTTTGGCCACTACAGACTGTCAATTTTAAAAGAGACATGGATTTTTTTTTTCCCCCTGGTAACCCTAATATTTTAACATTACTTCAACAATCGTAGCTTTTTAGAAATTGGAGCAATTATTTACAGAACATTTGAGGAAGGATTCTCTTATCCAAAGAACGAGTCACACATAAGACATGCTCAGTCCTAAAAGTAACCAGAAAAGAAAAGCCTAATAGTGGTTTCTATGAACTGCTACCTGTGAGAATTTTTTAAACTTAGAATCTTGTCAGGTATCTGTGCACTTTGTGACCATGTCTGTTTGCCTGCCAAAGAGATCTTTTTTTCCTGTTGTACATGTGGAGGCATATTGCAACTGTTGAAGGTGCTTGCTGACTTTGACTGGTGAGAGACACTGAGAAATGTTTTATGCCTGAAACAGCTGCCTCCGAAACGCCCATCCCTGCACCTCCCTTCAAAAACCACCTCACACTCTTAGCAGGGAAGCCAGCAGAGAAAGTTTACCTGGTGGTGTAAGGATTTTTAAAAAAACTTGTAAAGAAATATCAACTACTGTTTTGTTTTTTCTGCCTGATCTCTTTTTTTGTGGTATCTTTGGAATAAATTGGCAGTGTGGTTTAAGTGACATGGGGTTTTGAACGGGTCTTTGGATGTAGAAAGTGGTGAAATTCTGGAAGCGTCATTCTTCCATAGGTCAGCAAAACCAGGTCACTTCATGGGAAAGCATCTGGTATGACTGGTAGCAACAGTAACCAAATAGTGACATGAGAAATTGCCCTTGACTGACTATTAATATATATGACATTAACAGGCACTGAGAATTGCATCTTATGAGCTGTTTTGTTGGTGCTGAGTGGGCAGTAAGCCTGTTTGCCTAGTTGAGCTTCACTATATCATAGTGTTCAGAGTTCATTCATCCTACTGGGTTTCCTTCTTTCTAGGGTTTTCCTTTTTTAGGGAGACGCTGCTATATATGGTAACTAACACTTCGCAGTTGTGGTTTAGCCCGGATCAACAACTAAGCACCATGCAGCCGCTCGCTCACTCCCCCCTGGTGGGATGGGGGAGAGAATCGGAAGAGTAAAAGTGAGGAAACTCATGGGTTGAGATAAAGACAGTTTAATAGGGAAAGAGAGCCGTGCACGCAAGCAAAGCAAAACAAGGCATTCATTCACTGTTCCCCATGGGCAGGCGGGTGTTCAGCCATTTCCAGGAAAGCAGGGTTCCATGAAGTGTAACGGTTCCTTGGGAAGACGAATGCCATCACTCCCAATGTCTCCCACTTCCTTCTTCTTCCCCCAGCTTTATATACTGAGCATGACACCATATGGTGTGGGACATGCCTTGGGTCAGTTGGGGTCAGCTGTCCTGGCTGTGTCCCCTCCCAGGTTCCTGTGTACCCGGCACAGCACGGGGAGCTGAAACAGTCCTTGACTGGTGTAAGCGCTACTGAGCAACAACCAAAACATCTCCGCATTATCACCACTGCTTCAGCACAAATCCAAAACACAGCCCCATACTAGCTACTGCGAAGAAAATTAACTCTATCCCAGCTGAAACCAGGGCAGCAGTCATGCATTACTTCCTCCCTGTGGAGTAGGGCAGAAGTTTGGTTCCCATTTTACAGAGGTCTTCTCTGTGTCTCAGTGCTCTTGTACCCGCTTATTCATGTTGAAGCTGGGTATGCTAAACCCTAGATATTTGGGGCTTGAATATATTTGTTAGGTGACTTTTAAAGCAGATTTTTTTTTTCAATACATCAAAAAACGGATTTCATGGGGATTGGGGAATGGTTCTTAAAATGATGTATTATGTAAAGCCATAGATTAAATCTGGGCTTGAATCCTTGTTCACAGGCTGGCTGGCCATTCTTCCTGCCAGTTCGACTTAGCCTTTTCCTAGTCCCTCTTAAGAAAGTGCTCACTAAAGAGCAAGCTGAAAATCATACATTTTAACTTTATATTGTACTTGCAAGCTGAAGTATTTTTTGCTTTGTTTTTCTTTAAGCAGAGCCTCTGGAGACTTGTTAAACTATGAAATGGTTAGAAAAAGGCAGCCCAAAGGTTCTAGCTAGGGGTATTAAATGTCCTAGGCAGCCCTAAAATGCTGCTCAATCTCCAGCGTAAAATATAACAAAGGGGGAAAATCTGATTTTGAGTCACTGTAAGATGACTTGAATATAATTTCTAAATTTCTAGGTATTTTTCTTGGACATCCCAATTACATGTGTGCAGAGAAACGGATGGTATTGACATTTCCATGGCAACCTATTGTAGTGTTTCAGATATTGACCTGCAGGTCATAAATTACTGAGGCAGAATATTTTTGGAAGACTGGCAAAATCTATCAGTCTGCTGCAAAATGTATGGGCAACGGCATAGCAACACAATGCAGATGAGAAAACACAGGCTTTGGAATAAAGTCTGGGCTGCAAGTTAAGTGGAAGTTTTGTTTAAGATTCCACTGGTGGTGAGTAACATCAAGTGACAGTCCCGAGGGGTTAGTTTCTGCCATTTGCTGGCTGTGGATCTGGTTTGTATTTGTGGCTGGATGTGTGATAGAGGTAGGAGGATTGTAAAAATGTTGTAGCAACTCCTATTGTGCTTTTATTAGAGGTGCTAACAGACTTCAGGAGAGCCTCACCTGGCTGCCTTCATGCTACTGTTACACTGGCTGTTGGCGATGATTTGTGGGAAGGGCTCATGGCCAGAATTAGTTAAGCCTTAGATCTATGTGGAGGTGTTTACTGGTCCATATTAACTGATTGCCTGCTGTACCATTTGGGACCCTCTTATCAGACATCCTGAAGAGGATTAAATGGTATTCTGTGCTGCTGAAACCCTGGTGGAAAGCATGGGCAAAGGGCAGAGCGCTCCTTGCAAGAAAACTGATGCGTCTCTGCTCTGAAGATTTGCAGCAGATAAGATTGATTGCACTAGTAGGATTTACAGTCCTTACGGGTCTCGGGTCAGACAACTGGAAAGCCTGATTGTCTCTGAAGTGATGGCGGGGGCATTTCCAAGAATCTCTGGGAGAAAGAATCCCTTAGCTAAAAGGCCACATTTCTTCCTTAAGATTATTTCTTTTCAATTTTTTGAAGTTTTTAAAGGAGAGCTTGGAGTCTTTGCAATGTGAGATGGAACTCTACTCCCACCAAATAAATTACAGTGTCTCTTTCAAAATCCCCATAGGCAATGCAAGTTATGTGATAGCTAATTCTCACAGACCTTATGCGAATGCATTTTCTGGGAACTGCTTTTATAATAATAAATTACTAGTTGGCAAGTGGATAGGGTTCAGTCAAGCCATGCACTTGATCCCATTCACACTGATTTTAATGGAAAAGTTCCCAGTGAGTTTAGTGGGGGCAGACCCAGTGGAAGGCTGTGGGAAACTGGGTGGCTGAATTTGCCTGGATTGCAAAATATCTTTGTCTGCTTCTGTTTTGATTAATTTTGTACCTTTTGGGTTTCGCGATTTACTTTGAGATTCATTTGAACACATTGAAACTAGTCTGTAACTTGAAGTTACGTTAAGAATTAAGCATTGAGAATATGACCTGTGTATTCCTAATGAGGGAGTGTACCTATGGATGTGATGGAATGGAGCCAGCTATTCCTAACAAAGGCACACCACACGGTTCCTCACTTCCTGACACCCCTTTTATGTCTGTCGGGAGACAGAAACATCTTTCATTGTTCATGAAAAATTGTCAGAGCCCCTTGAAAAATATTCATATTTTTTACTGGTTTTTCACTGTATTGCATGCATAGATTGTGTGCTTTTATGTGCTATTTTACAGGTGTTACAGATGTGCTTTCATTGCTTAGCACACGGGCTTATGACAATGTCATACGCATTCACGTAATTTGCTCGCATTCAGGCAGAGTCTTTTTCTGCCTTCAGCAGCTTGGCCACCATGAGATGATTTCTTTTTTTCTTTCTCCCCACTTATGCTTTGTCGATACCTTTCCTCATCTCCAGAAACACATCATTAGTTTCAACCAGTTCAACCAACTTGTCATTAATGAATCTAATAACAAGCTTCCAGATCATAAGTGACCAAGTTACATGTCTTGGGCTTTCAGAGGAAGCTGCTCCTTTTTCTCTTTAATGTGTGCAGTCTTTCTTCCCATCACCTGATCAGGTATGCCTTCCTCCAGTGTTTGTTACAGATGCATTCAGAGCTGGGAGGTAATTTAGGTAAGCTCTGTCAGTAATAATCGTGCCTCCATTCCTTCTGGTGCTTTCTGATTAAATAATTTTCTGAAATTTCTTAGTACAGCCCTCTTTTGGGATATGTACTTCGCTTTGCTTAATCTCATTGTTCCATTCATACTTTGTTTTTAATCCAATTTGCGGGACGTACATAGTGCCTTCCTTTCCCATAGTACTTTCCAAAAATCACTGCTTTGTGTTCATGTAGCTTCTTCTCATCCTTCTGCTCCAATTTTCTGAAAACTGCTCTACTGATTTTAGTAATTGATTGGATTAGCATTGGGCTGTTCTGTATGTTTCTTCAGTTCACCAAAACTATTTCAACTTCTACAGTGTAACTGTAAGAAGTCTAAAATTTTTACTCCTCAGCTCTGTTGTTACTGGCTTGTTCTTCCACTTCTTTTCTTTTTGTCTCATCCAGCTGAGCCACCTTTTTTTTTTTTAACAACCAAGACCAATTTAGGTCTCCAGGTGATGTCTTGGTGATTTCCATCTTTCTCAGATACCGTCGTATCTTTCAGGCTTCTCATCCACATTTTTTCAAGGAACCAGTCATAACCCCTCAATATTTTGACAACAGCATACCAAGATGTTATATTGCATGAGGCCTCTACTGTTCTCATTTTCTTCCAATTTATAGTGAAATTGTTGAAAGAAGTTGATATCATTGTGTTAGAAGTTAGGAGAATTTCTCATTCATGGACAAATTTGAGTTGAAACACAAACCCTTGTTCCCTAAATCCTAAAATATCCATTAAACCCAAGCAAAGCACCTCAGTTCTGTTAGAGCTGAAAAGGATGGTAACATACTTCCCTGTGCACTGACACCAAAGGCGTCTTGCAGTATTGATCTCTTCCTATTCTTCCAGAAGTCATTGTCACGTGCAAATACCTTTCTTGCTTCCTTTATAATAAATGTAAATAGTTCAAGTTTTCCAAAACAAGTTTCAGGTTCTTTAGCTACCCTGGAGAAATTACTGTCTTCAGCCTCTACAGAAAGGATCTCAAGAAGGTAATTTTATTGGTTTCAGGGTCTGAGGGGAGAATCAATAAAGCACCTGCACACTTTGAAGCTCTTGGTCTGACCTCTGTATACCCGTGAGCTGCTCTGCTCTTGTTTCCTCCCCTCAGAATCTTCTTAATGACAAAGTCAGGGTAAGCCCTGGACTTCATTTAATTTCACTTTTTGCTCTTGAAAACCACAAAGTGATTAACAGGATGTTTCAGAAATGCTGCCAAGAGCTCAGGGTGAATTTCCTTCCCTTGGAAGTGCCAAGCTCAGCCTAGAAGAGGGGGCTGCTGTGCAAATCCAGGCTGGGATCTGCTCTCCCTTTGTAGAGGGGTCTAAAGACACACACCACTGCTGCAGGTGCTTTCATTCCTTGGTGCTCTTGGCCTTTGCTAGGAGAAAGCTTTCCTGCTTGGAGCATAGACACATCGTGCCCTGTCCCTGCCAGCTGAGGGGCTCCGCTGGCTCCTGGGCAGACTGGCTGGGGACAGCAGTACAACTCACCTTATTCCTGGGGAAGAGCAGCTCTGGTGCACGCACAGTGCACGATGGTTCCCTGCCAGGATGGTTGATAGGCAAGGTGGAACGGCACGTAGCAGAGTGAAGAAGCGAAGGAGTGCCATTTAGTGTCTGGTTGTAGAGAACTGTATGCTTGCAATATGTTTTGCCTTCTGCTGGCAGTCCTGGTGTGAAAAGCAGCATAGCTTAATTAAGCAGTGTCAAAAAACTCGATTCTTCCAATCTGCCTTCCAATCTGAAGTGTTGTTCTTTGCTGATTTAGCTGTATCTTGCAAGAAGTCTATATCCTTATGACTAAATGATCAAGTTTCCTGAAGAATTTCAGTGTCACCTGATTTCTGACGCATTTTAATAGGACTTGGACAAATGTGTTAGGCCCTGAATGTCATCATCCTGTCCAGAATTTTCCAAACAAGGATCTGTGCGTGCTTTGACCAGTGTGAATCTGCAGTGTCCAAGTTGTGTGGTACTCAATATGCAAGATGTGTGGGACTCAGTGTGCATGTCCTGCGTTGCTGGTCCACCTAAACACTGTAAACCCAGTACATACCAGTTGCATCCTGCTTGCTGCATGTGCTTGGGAAATTCTAGAGCATGCTCTGCACATGTGAGACAGCGCTGAAGGGTGTCTCAAATTTACTGGGTACGTGTGTGGCTCACTTGTTCCAGTACATTGCAGCTGCCTTAGATTTATTGCACTTATGGAGTTGGTTACCTCATGACCAGTGTTCTTCCATGGAGGAGCGATCCAAAATACCAGTAGCTTGGTCAGACATCTGGACATCTAGAAATGTG
The DNA here is from genome assembly GCA_013400875.1 of Anhinga rufa. Lineage (NCBI taxonomy): Eukaryota > Metazoa > Chordata > Aves > Suliformes > Anhingidae > Anhinga > Anhinga rufa. The sequence goes on from VZTV01064694.1 coordinate 15,534, forward strand.
AGACAAGCAGCCAGTGTTCTCTAATTCCACCTGGGCAAAATTTCTGGGAAGATAAAGAGCAGAAGTAGGAGGAAACCTGGATGAACAAACTACTGTCAAAACCTCAGTCTCAAGGATGTACTGTTCTCAAGAGCTTTGTTAGGATTGTGTTTGATAAGAATCAAGTTTCAGTGGTTTTTGGATTGTGTTGTTGAACAAGATGAAGATTTCTGTACTAAAGTAAAAATGAAGAATACAAAAGGATCTTGTTATTGGGTAAAGAATTTTTCTTACTAGAACCATCTTCCCCTGAAATATGAAAGATCCTTTCCAAATGCAAAAGTTATGCAAACATGTCTGAATATAGAAGTGAAACTGGAAAGCAGTGCGTTTCTTTTGCCAGTTTTGCAGGAGGCCACCCACAAAGGTATATCTTCTTTTTTTCTGTTTCTGGTTTTGTTTTTTTTTCTTTTTTTCCCCTCTGGAAAAATACAACAAATTTTGGCCAAAATCAGAGTCTATTTTGATTTTATAACCTTTCTTATCAAAGCAGGAGTGAAATGTAGTTTGACTTTTCCAAGTAATATATAATTAGCTGAAGGGGAAAAAATAAAAAATGAAGTTGAAAAATTGGTGCAAATGATTTATCACAAAAGCTCTAAGTTCTTGATTGGATAGACTCATACATACCAGCCTTTCTCTACGTGAGTGTGGAGAAGCATTCAGTCAGACCGTTTGGTTGAAGGCATTTTCCTTTCTATTAGCTGGTTTTGGCTATATTTTTCTCCTAGCTTTGAGTGTTTGATAATGGTTCGCTGAATTAAAATGAAAGTCCTGTTTTGACTTGATATTTCCAATTGTTTCTTGACGGTTGGTATTCTCAAATTTTACTTGTCTTGAGAGGCTGTTACTTTCCATTCTGCATATTGACTCCCTCTGACCAAATGAGCAGGAAACATACTTAATAATTTCTGTGTAACCCAGAGAAACGCAGGATTCCCCATGGAGGGATGCTTTGCAATGGTTACAAATGATTCCTCTCTCTTTGCATCTGTCTCTCTGCTTCATACCGCTCTGCGTACCATCTGATGTATGATTTCTCAGTGTAAGCAAAACCTTAGAAATGTGGATAGAATGTGAGATGTTTATCATCCTTTACAATTCAGAAGCCAAATACTCCAGATCTTTGAGGTCACTGGTGTAGCAGTATCAGTATCCTCTGTCTACTATGGAAATAATCTCTCTGGTCCTTCGGTACACCCCAAGCCCGTGTACCACCACTCCCTCCCATGCGTTGTTCAGACTTCTTTAGAAGAATTACAGAGAAAAAAAAATTCAACAATTTGCACTTGGAGCTTACATTTCAGTCTAAATGATCTCACTGCTTAAAAATGTTTTTTTTTGGGTCTAGGTTTAATAATTTTTCACAATTTATCCTTTGTAGCTAACCCTCCCCCACTTTCTTAAAAAAATTCCTTCCCTCCCATGTGCCAGTGTTTTCTAGACACATAAGCTGTTATCAGGTTGTCTTAGCCATCTTTCAATCAAGATGTACTTTTTAGTTCCTGAAGATGATTATTTTTTTTCTTCATCTTCATCTTTATGTAAATACAAAAATCGTACTAATGTAACCTCCTCGCTTGTGTTGTTGTGTAACTTAGTTCTGTGGGAAAACAAATTCTGCTTGGGATAAGGCACCTTTATCCCAGTACCCACACTGTTGCTTGTACTGATTGATAATCGTCACCCAGAAGGTAAGAGATCTAGGACAATAAACCAGAAGGATGCCTTTAAGTGAACAAAGATTTCCACACCCTTAAAAAAGAAAAATAAAGCAAATGGGTAGGCAGCTTGGCAACATAGTCATCGACTGAGTAAATGTGTGTCCTTGAGCAGAGTTTATGTTCTGCTGTGGTTTGGTGGTGTTTGGAAGGAGGAATGACTCTTATTCATACATTTGTATTCCTGAATAAGGCTCAGTGATTAAAACATCCTGACTGAGCAGGGCTGGTTTTCATAGATTCGGAGTTGGGGCAAGCAATGTTCAAATGTGGAGGATGCTGTTAATCCTGCAGTGCTGTCCTGACATTGGGTGTAGTTATTTTCCTTAAGGGATATTTTTCCAGAAGCGTGCCTGTGTTGTGTTGGAATGGCATCACATCCTGGCTTTGAATTAAAAAAGGTTTCAGAGTTAATCAAATATAATCACAGACAAAACTCTTAATAATGCAGGTGTTGAATAAACCAGAAGGCTGTGCTGCCATTCAGCAAGACCTGGACAGGCTGGAGAGCTGGGCCGAGGGGAGCCTCATGAAATTCAACAAAAGCAAGTGTAAGGTCCCATACCTGGTGAGGAACAGCCCCAGGCACCAGCACAGGCTGGGGCTGCCCTGCTGGGAAGCGGCTCTGCTGAGAAGGCCCTGGCAGTGCTGGTGGGCAGCCAGTGCCCCTGAGCCAGCGCTGGGCCCTCGGGGCCAAGAAGGGCAGCGGTGTCCTGGGCTGCATGAAAAGGAGTGTGGGCAGCAGGGCGAGGGAGGCCATCCTGCCCCTCTGCTCTGCCCTGGGGAGGCCGCAGCTGGAGTGCTGTGTCCAGTGCTGGGCCCCCCAGTTCCAGAAGGACAGGGAGCTGCTGGAGCAAGTCCTGCGGAGAGCCACAAGGATGCTCAGGGGATGGAGCATCTCCCTGGTGAGGAAAGGCTGAGAGACCTGGGCTTGTTCAGCCTGGAGAAGAGAAGGCTGAGGGGGATCTCCTCAGTGCTTATCAGTATCTGAAGGGCGGGTGTCAGGAGGATGGGGCTGGACTCTTCTCAGCGGTGCCCGACCACAGGACAAGGGGCAACGGGCACAAGCTGGAACACGGGAAGTTCCACTGAAATCTGAGGCAAAACCCCTTTGCTGTGCAGGTGCCAGAGCAGCGGCCCAGGCTGCCCAGAGAGGCTGTGGAGTCTCCTTCCCTGGAGCCATTCACACCCCGCCTGGACGCGGTCCTGTGCCCCCCGCTCTGGGTGTGCTGCTCACGCAGCGGGGCTGGACGAGGTGATCTCCAGAGGTCCCTTCCAACCCCCACCATTCTGTGATTCTGTGAATTCCTAGGTCTGTGCCATATGGAGGCTTCGTAAGAGTTACTGAGTCAATAACTTCTCTCATCTACACTGGTGATGGTCCAAAACTCTCCAGAGCCATTGAGTTCCTTGAGATTACACTAAATATCTACCAGTACAACTGAGAGTTGACTTCTAGCCCCACCTCTTTCTTTTCCATGTGCTAGATTGTCTCAAAAAATGGGGAGAATGTTGTTCTCTGCAAAGGGAAAAATAGATCATTGAATGTCTGTGCTGTGGTATATACTAACCAAAACATGGGAACTGGTGCCAGAAAATTCCTAGCTAATATATCCAACCTATTTCTTTAAATGGATTGCTCAGCAGTTCGCTGCAGTCCTTGCCAGTTAATGTCAGCAGGGACTGGTGGGAATTTAACGTTATAAAAATGGAGCTCCAATCTTCAAGGTAATGAAAAATCCAGAAGCAAGTGGCACTTGCTAACATCCACACGTTTTCTGTCATCCGGCACTGGTATGTTGCAGCAATTTGGCAATGGGGATAAGACTGAACCTACGTGAAGTTCAAAGCATTAATGTTATTAACCCAAGTGCTTTGGAGATCACTTTTTTTGCTTAATAAAATAATCGGAATGTCAAAAATTGTCAATCAGAAATGCTGCCATGCCAAACATAGGCTTCCACCCAACATATACTAGCGAATCTGGGACAATCAAACCTGAGTGAAGCTGTGGTTCATCTGAGCTTACTGGGAACTTTCCTAGGGACTCCCATTTAGTAGTTTTATCGTATGCTTTTGGCATGTAGAAGTGTATCTCGTGAATTTTGCTAGGCTGTTGTCTCATTTGGTGCTCTTTGTTGGTACTGAAATGACCCTGGGTCTCAACAAGAGACGGGACTTCTCAAGGACCCGTGAGTTGTCCAACAAAATCGTGAAGGAAATAGAAGGCACTGGTGGAGGTGGTGTTCCCTGTGCATCTCTAGAGGTCTCTGAGGGCTAAGGGAAGAGGGACAAAGTTAACAAAGGATGCTTGGTACCTCATAATACCAACATTTATAAATCTTTTTTGTTTCTGTCTCCTACTACTCTTTTCCATGACTCATCTTAGCAACACCAGAAGTGTTTTTGAGGTTGGCATGGAATAATCATGCCCAGATCAAGGTCAGCATCTCAGCAATAGTTCTGCTGTCCTCAGCTGTTCCCAGAACATGGAATAGATTAGTGGAGCCTCCACAGAGAGAGAAAATAGCAATAGGCTTCTAAGGACAGGGAATATCTAAAAAATGGTCCAAAGTAATAAATCCTTTCTGGTTTCTAGAAAGGGCACAGTAAAAATCTGTGTTCAGTACTGATAGTGTATTAAGTTTTACATGTTTTGATGTAAGTACTTTTGGTTATCTCTGACTACCCTGTAAGTGGCCCTGTTGCACTGACGCTGAGAGCCAGCTATCCGTTCACGTGGTGTCTATGGCCCCAACTCGACTGATCCAAGGGTACTTTCCAGTATAAATATTTTTATTAATAATAATAAAAATAGAAATATGCATCTGCAAAATGCTGTTAGACAGGGCTACAACTGCATTTTCTCCCCGTTGAATGTTTGCACCAAGAAGTTTTTGCCTGAGGGCAGGGCAGGCTGGCTGGGGCAGGCTCAGTGGCGCCGAGTTGGGCAGCTGCTGCCCCTGTAATCCAGGAGAAATCTACCTAAATCCCCCAAATCAGAATTTCATGCTCCCTGCTTGAGGCTGGGTGTGAAATTTTAATTTGCACTTGTCAGTCTGAAGTAAGGGGAAAAGGGAAAGCAAAAAAAAAGGCATCTAATAAATTTCACACTTTCCCCTGAACAAAGCAACGTGGTACTTTCCTCCGGGCATCTCAGTGAATCTGTATGTGGGCAGTTTGAAGCTGGTGGTTTATCTTGAGAGACAGCAGAGTTGTAAGCTGAGTGGGTAGTATCAGCTATCACTGAGTTTACATGATGCTTCCTATTATTGAACTCTGATTTAATTTTGCTAAAAATTTGCCAAACTTTACTGGTTTGGGATGAATTTTTTTTTGTGTCAGGTGTGTGCCAGGGCCAAGTTACACTGGAGACTTCAGCCAGATTGGCTTTTGGCAATGCTATTCAGGTCCTACTTGATGAACAGAGTAAACAAGGCTCTCCAGGGGAACATCTGCTCAGGATTTTGCTTTCTTTTTGCAGTCCAGGGTGTCCCTTCATGCCTTCGTTCTTGATCCCTTTTCAGACCCTGCTCTCATGACTGAACTTCCTCCAGGGTTTTTCCCTGACACTAATCACTGCTCTGCCCAAACGTTTCACAGCCATTAATGCATCTGTTTTCATAGCCCTCCGTGAGAAGAGAGTGTTTTTTCCACATCTTACAGAGAAGGGAACTGAGTAACCAGTGGTTAGAGCTTAAATTTCCTCGTATTCTGGCTGACCCATTTGAGGCACCTTTTTTTTAGCAATTTAAACATTCAAAACACACTGAGCAGCCGTAATGCCCAGTTGCAGATAGAAGTGCTTGAGGCTTTTGAAAATCAAAGGCCGATGTTTCAAGCCAGATGGCGACTAACTGAAGAGCACATACTTAGTGGTACCTGCAAAGAAAAATCTTTGTAGTGCGTGCAATAGAGAGGAATTCAGTTCTCCAGCACATCACTTTGTATTCCTTCACTAGACACTTTTCAACATGCTTCTCATCTTTTGCAACTTGTGATAAAAGAAATTCCACAGAAAATTATTCACTACTCTCTTCTGATTCATGTCTGCACATGCTTATAGTTTGTCTGGTCAGAGGTTCAGTGGAAAAAAGAATATATGAGCATCTCGTTAAAATCTGTATCATAATACATGAGCGCTGAGGACCAGGGTTAAGGTTGCACAAGCATTAATTAAGGTATTTCCAGTAAGCAACCTTTGTAGCTGAGACAACCTTTGACACTGCTGCTTTAGAAATGCTATTTACATGTGGGATTTCTATTTTTCTGTATTAGAGAGTTGAAGGACAATCTGTACCTATTGCTGTTTCCTGCTGGACTTGATGCGATCTGAGGTGTTTTCTGATGGATACTTGGGCAGTGATTGATTCCTGAAATACTTCCAGTGGGAGTTAATCCAAAGCTCAGTGAAATCATTGGTATTCTTTAGCACCAAACTGCTGGAGAAGGCCTAAATAATCTATGCTATGGATAAGTGGTATTTAATAAATGCCAGTCTAGGCTTCTTTGACTGATTTTCCTTATTTCAAGAAATGTTCTTTAAAAGACAGTATCAAGAGGCTATGCAGTAAAATATTTAGTCACTGAGGTTTTTCTTTGCCCTGATAACTTTCTAGAAATTTTGATGACAATCACTGCTACAGTCCTAGGGTGGGGCAGATATTTGTCTTCTGAGATTTGAATTATACCAATTTACATGGAATTTCCATGATTTTAACAGAGACTAGAATTTGCCATAAGACAGAACCTGCTGGTCCACAGCTTGTATTTGAGTGGTGTGATGAAAATGTACAAAAAAAAAAAAAATCATCTCTGCAATGCTGGACAGAGTGAGGCAGGTTAACACATAGATGTTAGCCTAATGGCACGTTGCTAACTAACCAGTGTTTCAATCAGTTGGGTTATGCAGCAGTGGTTGTAAAAAATTTGCTGGACTTGAGATTATGGAAACGTCACTGAGCAGAAACACAGGTACTAGCTGAAAAGAAGTGATAATTGAATCTTTCTGAATATTCTGTGTTTTGAAAATATACTTAAATGTTTCAGCTTGTTGAAAAGGGCAAATTTTGCTTTCGTAGTATAACACGCTACAACCAAACACACCGGTTAAGGCCCCCAGCCGCACTTGTGAATGAAAACAATTGCAAAGTACTAATGCCTATCCAGTGAAAGCAAATGTGGGCTGGGTAGAGAATGTCTGTTCAGGTTTATTTTCTTCTACCTCCTGTTGTGTTGCTTGTAGGAACAGGGCAACCATTAGGCTGTCTAGCACTTACGCACAAATGGGCCTGGTTGTCCATCGAGGAGATGATGCCATTAAGTGAACCTTTGCAGGTAGGAGAGGGGCTGGGAGGAACTTCTCTTGCGTGGGGGAAGCTGTTGAGGCTGTAGTAGGGGATGGTGGGAATCTGTTTTGCCCAAAGCAGTGCCCAGGGCAAGGTTCCGACGCAGACCCAGCCTCTGGAGCAGCATCGATCGGCCAGCGGTGTGGATCTTTGAAGAAGTGAAAGCATGTGGGCATGGCTATTACGTATAGACCCTTTGAGTTTTGTTTTGCAGGAAAATAGTCCTCCTATGCCTGTCCCCAGGAGTTTAAAATGGAGGTTAATATCAGGTTTTGCTATCACTATAATACGAAAGCACCCCGCGTAGCACCCAGCTCTGACGCACAGCTGCCCACCCTGTGTCCCGTGGCTTCCATCTGACACAGTCAGCAGACAGAGAGAAATTCCTCTGGAATTCCTCTCTGGAAAAGGACTTGGAGCATCTAGGTTGGTTTCTTTTTCTGAATCACCATCTGGAGATGCCTTTTTTTCTTTGCTGACTATTTATAGGGTCTAAGGTGAGTAGATTCCTAAACAGCTAGCTGCATCAGATGCTAAAGTTAGGCAGGATGACTCATTCTGCGGATAGTGACCTAGTTTGAGCTGTCTGCAGGGGAAGGTGCGTGAGAGATGTAGGGAGAGAGGTGTAAGGATAACAGCAGCAGTGGAGCTGGGTGCGCCAGGGAAATTCTACTATATCTACGTAGCGTTTTTATAGGACAAACCTTTCGTACAACAGGTTCTACGATGGAAAGGAGCTTATGAAAGCTAAGGTCTCGTAAATTGTATGCAAGTGACTTGACCTTCCTACTGGATGTCCTGGGCGGATGGTCTTTAAGCATGGGTTGTTGAACAAATACACAAACAGGGAGATATATAAAGGGTTTCTCACTGGGGTGGGTGCATGAAGTTTGTGCAGGATTTCAACCCAAGGGCTAGTTTCCTGGAATAACTGAGCAAAGGCCGTTGATGGAGTATTACTGAAAAGACAGAGAAGTCAAACAGAAATCACTAGGGTCCAGAAAGGAATAAAGGCAAACCACCCCATCTCATTTTCTGAGTTAAAAACCTGCAGCTTCTCGTTTTTATTCCACACAGCTAATATTGCTGAGTTATGAAAGCTTACATAGCCAAGAGGATAGCTTCCTAAATGCTTGTCATATTTAACTGTAAAGAGCTATTAAAATGCTAACTGGTGGGTATTGCTTGTGTATCTAGTTACGCAGCGTGCAACCATTAGTTGAAGATGAAATGAGGAGGCTCCTTACCCTGGCACCAGGTTGCTTTTAAAGACCTACACAAAGCATAGCTCGCCTGCAGTGTCACCCAATTAATTTTACAGATCTGTTCTCTTGTGTGTGTTCTGGTAAAACAACCAGGTGATGAGTGGCAGCGGCCAGCTAAGCCCTTACCTTAGGTTTCATTTTGCCAGGAATTGGTTTAATTGGCTTTATTTTTCTCTCTACTTAACCTCTGCTTTAGGGAGATGTGGTGGATCTCTGAGGCCATCAGGCCACTAGTTTGGAAAATGGAGTGCATGTTGTTATATCTCCAGACCCCTTCCCTGTGTGCACAGACTTGGTGAGACAATAACAAGTCCATGTAAGCCTCCAAATAATCAGTAGTGTTCTGCTTGTTTTGCCATGAATTTCAGTGATTTTTGACTGAAGTATTTTGACTCACGTGACACAAGTAGCAGGATGATGTTTGGCAGTATGGGAGGGCAGCACAGCTCTGTTTCCTGTGGATATGTGAAAACAAAATTTAATATTAAACATTTTTTTAGTTCATTGCTAGAAATGCCATTTTTAATAAAGGTCTTTTCTGTATTCCATCATATAAATTTGCCAACCTGCTTTTGTGTTTGTTTTCCTAAAGTTAATCTAGTTTTTGCAGATTAAAAGTATTTTCTTGAAGTAAAGCAACATGTGTTAAGAAATGAAGAGACAGTTAATATGCCTCTATTTTCTATAGTCTAATTAGTGAAAATGCTGTATGTTTTATGCAGAGAAAAGAGGTACGTTGTTTTTTGTGACTATTAGTATGCTGCAAGATTTGACAGCTTGAAAGTAGGTTACAGAGTTACAGTTCATTAGTGATACCAAGAAAGCAATTACAGTTTCTGGGAGACAGGTAAAGTCTCCAGGGGCAGATTTTTAGGTTATTGGCATTTGTTGCTCTGGATGGATGAAAGACTCTTTCCTGGACATACATACATATATGCATACATACATACATATATGCATACATACATACATACATTCATATATATATAAAATAAAGATAACCTCTTCAGAGAGAGGTAAGTGCACAAACTGACTACCAGGAGAAGAAATAAATGACTTCTTTGGCACCCTTTATTATGGCTAACTTTTTAGTGTGATAGCTGCCATTCAAGGACTAAATCTGAATTCTAATATTTCCCTACCTTCCTGACCACAGAGTACAATAACTGAGATTTTTTTCCTATTCTACGTTAGAATTGCTTCAAAATATGTTTGATGGGAATGGAAACTTTGTTATGCCTCGCTAGAAAATGGTTCCCTAGTTGATCTTTCAGGCACTGATGAGCTGCAGGACTTTATTGGCCTCATACACCACTCTTCAGCTTGACGTCCTACATCTCCTAAACATAAAACATGAGCCAAGCTGCCAATACAGGCTTTCAGTAAGATAACCAGCGTTCCTCCATGCTGCTACGGGACAGCCCTAGAGTACATGGCGCCTGAGTCTTGCTCAGACTGCAAACACTGGGGTAGACAACCATGATTTTGACTTAAGTGGTCAGGATTTCATTACAGTATCTCAAAGCTTTATTGGCTGTATACACTGATCCTGCGTTTTGTATTTCATCTGCCGCCACAAAATGCCAAGCTGCATTACTGAGCACACTTCCCTCCCCCTGCCCCTCCTTCTCCCTTCAACCCCTGAAATCATGCCGAATGCCTCTTCAAATATGAATTCAGGTAAAGTGACTTTGCAGCATTTCTTCCTCTCTCACGAAGGACTGTGTCCTGGGTTGTACTTGCGGTTGAGTCCCTTTAAGCTGTTCTTGGTGCATAGTCTTTCCCCACAGGAGCAACTTCAAAACTGAGCATCTCTTACACCCGACAGTTGACTTTGGCAGTCTGTGGAAGGGAAATAATATTCTATAGCCAGTTTGGCTGGCTTGAAGGCTTGAGATCAAGCATCCTGATTATTTTTCCATTGAATGCAACAGGTGGCCTACATTTTTGAAGGTAGCTGTTATGTTACAATTTTTAATACTTTTGTAAAGGCCTCATTTTCAAAAACTGCTGAGCCATGCTTGCTCAAGAAGTCAGGCTAATTGAACACATTTCAGGCACAGAAAAACACTTGCTGCCTGAGAAGATCCTAGCTGCTGAAGTTGTGTTTATATTTTGATAGAAAGAACTATTTCACCAGACATGGCGTAAGACACCAGCAAGGCTATGAATATAATTGGTTTAAATTATAACATCATAATGATGAAGCCAACTGTCCTTTATCACAAGAAAATGAATTTTCATTTCTGTTACTAATCACACTTAAATCTGTCTTGGGTCACTGGAAGGTCATTAGGTTTTCCATTTAGATGTTTCCTAAATGTGTTTTAAATTACATTAACTTTATGCTATTCTTAACTCTCTGAATTAAAAGGAGGCATAAATCAAGCCTGAATGGGCCCTAAATATGCATTAAAAATAGTCTCGGATGTGTCTGACCTTTTCACAGTGGATGGAAGTCTGCCTGGTGCCAACTATCTATTTATGCCAGTGATACTGGTTTTCTAGCAAAAGATATCAGTGTGGTTCTGGGGAGGGCTGGCAGGATTTCAGCCGTAAGCGTATTAAACTGGTATGTGGCAGGACATTACAAAATAAATAGCAGCACCTTTCAATTATGAAATTTTTGATCCCTGAAGAATATTACAAGATTTTTGCTTGCTTTCAGTTCAGGTACATGTACTAATTCCAGGCTGTGTTACAAAAGCGTGAGTCCTTTCCCTTGCACTGGAGTTGGGCGACCCTGAACGTGACAGGGGAGAGACCTCTTGTCCCACCCCGTCCCACCACCCAGTGTTTGCAGGAGAGCTGGCACCTGATGGTTTTAGGCCTTTCAGCAGTTATACCTATTCTACATTTGTAGAAAACCTTACTTTTTTTGCCTCTATTTGAAGGCCTGACCTATTTCCCAGTGGACTCAGTCAAATCTTCTGATGGCTTTAGAAGGAACCAGATTGATTTTTAAAACTTAATAAGTAAATATGTTGTTTTATTAACTGAGTGTTCGATTTTAAAAATAGGAGTGATTTTTTCCCCTGTATAACAAACAGTAACATTAAATGATGTTGATGAAATGATGATGATAAAAACTTACATGAAAATGAAATTAACTGCATTTGACATTTTCCATAGTGCCTTGCTATTCTGAAATTTTATTTGCTCATGAATAATAACATCTGAGCCTCTGACCATATAAACCTTTAAGTATAAAAGCATCATAGCAAGTTCTCTGGAACTCCACATGTGCCTACAGATAAGGACGTTAGAGAGCACTGTGTCATTTTAGACCATAATGTGGCAAGAAATTAACTTTGGGATTAACTTTTTCCTGTGGATCAAGTTTTGTGTTCCACAGAGCCTCATTTTAGCCTTTTTGAGGTCTTTGATAGGGCTTGGTGTAGGTGTTTCCCATCACAAATATATATTGCATATAATTGTATTGCATATTGTATATTGCATCTATGTGCATTAGAGAAAACACCATGGAGGTACACAGGACATCAGCCCTATTATAACCAGCAGACTACTGTAAAACTATCTTCTGCAAAAATTTTGCAACTACAAAAAATGCTCATTTAGTGGAATGGGCATTATTATAATATCTTGTATCACAGTTCAGATTTATATGACCAAATTGAAATTTCTGAAGTGAAGAAGGAAGAAAAAAGCTGAATTCAGTTTGCTGGAAATGTGGCTGATCAGTGGCTGTGTGTGCTGAAGTTGGGTAAACACCTTGTGTCTTAGAATTGACTTCAGAGTAAACAAAGTGTTTGTTCCTTCTGGAAAACTTTGTGGGCCTAAGGTATGGTTCACCTTATTTCAACTCAAACTCATAATAATCTTGTGGGCCTGTTGTTGTTCTTGGAAGCTAATAGGGAAGAACGTATGCTAAGCATTGGTAATGTCAGTTAAGCCCTTAATTAGTGATGAACGAACCTCAGTTTTTCCCTGTGGTTCAGTTCGGATACTGCTCAAAAGCTCAGTGATTCTCCAGGTTTTAGCCAAGTTTTTTGAAGCATCTTCAGCTTTGCAAAACTGGGTTTGTTACTCTAGAAAAGGTAAGATTTTTCTGGGATTTCTAAATTGGAACCAAACTGTAAAATCCTCAATCATTCCTTGGCAGAGTTTTGGCACTTTGGGTTGGGGATGAGGAAGGTAGAAACAGGTGTTTCAAAGATAGAAACATGCTTGGATCAGAGATTATATTCTGTGTCAGCTCCATACACTCTTCTGAATTCAGGAAATCTTAGCTCAGGTTTAGAGAAGATCAGCATTTGCCTGTGCTCCAGCAAAGCTGCATTCCTCCATTTTGAAGACAAGTAGATAAGAGTTTGGCTGAGCTTGTGTGCACTCCAAGAAGAGGACTTGGGCTGTAGGACCTTCACTGGTGAAGCACCTGGGCAGGTTTGTTCCTGCTCTGTAACAAAGTAATAATGATCAGATTTCGAATGGAAAGACAGTCTGCTTGTTGCTTGTCTTCTTAGTAAGTGAGTACTGGTCAGTCAGAACTGCGTGCAGCTTCTCAGTGACAGTGGGTATTTGGTATCTGATGAGTAACCGCTTTCTGAATGTCTTTGGAGGTGGAACAGGGTGCTGGGAGGAAAGGCAGGGTTTGGTCATTTGTCTCTCTGCTGTATCACCTAATTAAACACTATGCCATAAATGGCACTCCTTATGGATGGTGGAACAGGCTTGCCTCCATATCTGGAAGAGGAGTGAAAACGCATCTTCGCAGATCTGGGATGTCTGAAGAGTTAGGAAACTGCAATTAAAGCCTTGGTTTACTAAAAAAACCCCAAAGTATTTCAGCTTTGTTTCAGAGCTTTTCTGTGCTATGTTTTTAGCAGAGTGCTTTTTAAAGTAGGACAAAAGCCTTAGGTTTGGATTGTGATGAGCAGAGCTCCCAGCGCATGACTAGGCCCCTTTCCATGTTACCTTGGCTGGCCTTTGCTGCAACACTTTTTTCATGTCCTCTTATAGGCACAGAATTAAAGGTTATTTCCATTCCTGCTTCTTATCGCTTTGATCTTTTGCCAGCTCTTAACATCTCCAGCAGATTTGCTCTGGATCTGTTATTCCCATACCTACCCTCTGCCTATGACATTCTGTAACATTTTGATTTCTGTACCACCCCTTAGTTTCGTTCTCTCCCCATTTATTCTGTAAGATTTTTCTTTATTATTCATATATATTTCTCCACCCTGGAACAGCTATATGAAATTATTGATATTTGCATACAATGCTACCATGAATCCCGAAGCCATCAGACTGCTCCGAATATTTTTGCATTTTCTGGCTGCTTAGCCAAAAAAAAAAAATAAAAATCGCTGCTTAATTCCTTCTGCAGTACATCTTCCAGGTGGCTTTCCTCTGTGGTTTAATTGTTTATTAGCTTCAGGATCTTTTCTGAAATTAGAGAGAGTCAGACCAAGGACTGGCAAAGATTAAGGCTCAGTAACAATGGTATGACTTCTTTCTGTCTTTTTCTGGGGGGAAAAAAACCCAACAAGAAAAAATTATATGGGGCGGGGGGGNAGCTTATATGTTACTTTTGAGTTACTGCATGTCTATTTCCCTGCTAAATCTATTTTTCATGGATTAAACAAAAGAATGGAGTGTGTCTGAACCTGCTGTAGCATAAACCAATATCTTTGTCTAATGGTCTAAAGCCATGAGCAGGAGGTACGAGTCCCACACTATTCATTATTCTGCTGTTTTGTCCTGCGTGTTCTCAGGCCAGTTGTTAATGGCATTTATCACTCTTCTTCCCCTGAATAATATTCCTCACGGTGAGCTGGATCTGATAAATCACATTTAAAGAAGACAGCACCCAAAGTGATACAATTTACAGCTTTTACCCTCTGGTGTACAAAATACAACACAACTTTGTATCCGAGTCTTTGAAGGAGCTCTGCAAAGCCAGTGGAATTAGAAATTAGTAAAAGTAGATTTATATTCTTTTCTGAGGGGAAAGCAGACACTAAACTTCTGGTGATGTTGAGTTTTCTTATGCTGCTTTCAGAGTATACCTGAAACGAATAACAGCTGCAAGATCTGCTGTTATTAAAGGTGGAGAATAGCTAGTGGGCACCTTCGGAGGATGTGCAGTGGTTGAGGTGGGGATGTGGTGGCACTGGGCTGGGACGTCTGCTCTCCCTTTGGCCACCTCCCCTCCCTGGGCCACATTTTCTCTCTCTGTACCATGCTGTAATGATACAAGACTCTTTTGTAAGTATTTTGAGATCTGTAGATTAAAAAGTTGGCTGCTGCTTCTGCTTTCGCTGCTGCTGCAGATGTGCTTGTTAAGCCCACCTGGAAGCTCAGGCAGAACATTACTGACTCCTTCAAAACCGCCACCCCGATACGGTACTGTTTATACAGAGCGTCTCTGCCGCAGGGTGGGACGGGCTGTCGCCTGCCCCCGGGGCAGCGCCCCAGGTGCTCAGAGCTCATCTTTGCAGTGGCGTTTGGGGACTCCTTCTTGCTGAGACTTGTCTCTCACCCGGCATGACGACATGGCAGGGACGGCTGAGCTGCAGCTCAGTTGATTTAGGAGTGAGATTTAAGACTCGCTGTCTAGACATTCTCTGTGGTGGATTTTCAGCTTCAGACTTAACGTGTTCCCTTTTTCCAAAGTTGTTCAAATCGAATGACCTTCAGGGACTGTTGAAAAAAAAGCAATCTATCATTTCTAGAAGTTGGAGTGATATTCCTTTTGTGCATTTGTAATAAATGGCTTTAGCCTTCTCTTGTGTCTTGTTTACTCCTTATCTTAATCCAATCTCTTAAATTTATACTATCTCCTACTGTAAAGTCAGTGTTAAGGATCTTGTTGAATATTATGATGAATATAAAAATAATTTGGGTTTTGGAGTGCTCTTTCCAGCTGACACATGAGTACCCAGGTCTTAGAAGACTATCCCTTGCTTCTATAGCAAAATAAAGAAAAGCCTATGGGCATGTAGGTTCAGATTCAGGT
Source organism: Anhinga rufa (assembly GCA_013400875.1). Taxonomy (NCBI): domain Eukaryota; kingdom Metazoa; phylum Chordata; class Aves; order Suliformes; family Anhingidae; genus Anhinga; species Anhinga rufa. Next base: position 30,886 of record VZTV01064694.1, read on the forward strand.
ATCTGGCTTGGGAAATGGTGCAGAACATGATTTGCTGTTGGTCTTTGGGTAAATGCAAGTTTTGTTGAAATGGTTGTTAAACAGAGACTGAGTTCTTCCACGGCCCTGCTTGCTGATGAGTCAGTCTGGCTGCCTGGTTTTGGCAGAATGAACCTGTGGCTTTATGAAACATGTTTTAATGGAAATGTCTCATAGCAGAGATTAACAAACTTTCACGCAGACAGTTTTGCTTTATGGCGATGGCTGCGTGTGCCTCTCCCAGGGCTCATTACCCTCTGTGCAGAATACAATCTCTGTTACTGCACTTAACTGTATGCCATTCCTACACTAAACAAAACAAAATGCTCATGCTATTACTGAGCCAACTTTTAGTTAATATATGGGGTTGGGATAGTACAGGATATATTCCTGGTTTTAAATAGTGTCTCATTAGCCATGCAGACAGCATCTTTCTGTGTTTCAGGTTAGATAAGTTTAACCTTGGTTTTCCCTAGCACTGATTCAACTGAATTCAGTTACTCCCAACTCTGGTAGAAAAGAATCAGAGTAATTTTTGGTTGGTAATAACATATGGCAAAAATGACTGTGCATATTGAAATGACAATTGGGAGTAATCAAAAAAGATAATGTATCTCAGGGGTGATGCAATTATCCCTAAATTAGGAGTAACAAAAATGATATATATCCGATATTGAGATTATACTCAGAGAAATCCTAGCAAGTGAAGACACAGGAATGTAAAGGAAGTATAAAACATCAATTTTCCCTTGAGATAGTACTTGGAAAAGACGGCAGAGATTTCTGCTGTGAGGCACCACCTGCCCATTTCCTTGGAACCACTGCTCTGATACTTGTCGTGAGCAACGGAACGGGGACGGTTCTGCAAAACAAGCCTGGCATCCTGCTGAGCATCTGCTTTCCAGGTATCTGAAGGTTGCCTGTTATGCCAAGGGCTTTGTCCTGGACAGTGGTGAAGTGTTGGGCTAGCAACAGGATATAATTTGTGGCACTTGATGTCCTGTCCTGTACAGCCAGGGGTATGTCAAGAATTTCCATGCCATAGGGGAGCGCAACCTTTCCTAAGGATGTGGGTTTGTCTTGGAATTACCTGCAGCAGCAGCAGTGATGATATCCATAGTACTGCTCATCAGTCTATGCTGAACTCCTGTATAAAGGAGGCCAGTGTGATTAAAAATGTTTGCTTTAGTTCTTCTATGAGGAAACTTTTGTCTTTGAAGAATAACAGAGGAAAATGTCCCTTCATATTCACTACACAAAATAATAAAAAATTGCATAAGATGTGACTTCTGTGTAAGTGAGAAGGCTGAAGAGAACAGCTCAATTGTTTAGTGAGAAAGAACAAATATCTGGTGTGATACACAGTGCCAAGGGTCTTGGAAGGCCAATTTTTTTATTAATTTAAAATTGTAAGTTAAAAAATAGATTTGCTTCTACATTCTCAGGGCAGGATGCTATTCTTAGAGCTTAAGTTCTGTAACTTTGGGCATGACATCCTGCATCCTTCATATGAAGATGGCTGGAGCTTTGCCCCAAGTTCCAGACTTGGCTCAGCCTAACATGTGGAATTGCAGCTGTGTCTTCTGAAACATCCCCCAGTCTGTGCAGGTATGCACTGAATGCACACAGCAAACCCCAGAACGATTAATTCATATGCCCTTTGCCAAGCCTGGGAAAGCTTCTTACCATTTCCTTGTGCTGGGAATAAAGCATCCATATTGCTTGGGTTTCAGAATTTTGCTGAAAATTCATCGTAACAGTTAAAGAAGAGAGGAGCTTCACTTGTTTAATTTACTGACTTGCATTCCAGGATTCTGAATGTTCCTCCAGCTTCCAGCAATTAAATAGCAGTTCTGGTGTCTGGACAGACCCAAGGGGCCTGGCTGTGCTTTTATGGGCACAAAGTTCTCTCCTACAATGTACTCTGATAAATAGCCATTGTGTTGCTTGCTCTTTTCCCATTACCAGGAGTTCCACAAGAGCATCACTCTGCGGTGAGCTGGAATCAAGCTTTGAAATAATCTGCTCAGAGAGATTTGAAATGGTATTTAAAAAATAGTGGGACATTGATTGTGAGCTCTCTGCTTCTTCCTAGCAAGGTAGAAGCAAAGATCGCGGTTGGAGTTTTGAGCTGACTTGTCTTTGGAAGTTGAGACCAATAAAATAGCTGTCATTTGAGCTAATCATATCTCCCAAGTATACTAACAAAACACTATTTTGGTGGTCTTGGAAAGCAAAAATACAGGATAAATACCTCAGAGTCCTCGCAGCGACAGGATTATCTCTGGCACAGATGATGTCTGCTAAGTAATGGTTATGTTCTTAGTTGCATTTTGGTTATTTTGCAAAGATTAGGATGAAACTATGGCTCTCTAAGTTAGTGGGAAAATGTCTTATTAGTGCCAGGATGTAAAAACGTGCTTGTAAATTTTGGAGCAGAGATTTTGTGTAAGGACTAGCACTAGACTGGGCGCAAGACAGGACCTTGACAAGAGGAAGGAAGAGAAATGTGAAATGCCTTATGGGAACTGGAAAGGCTGAGCAAGCCATGAACATCTCTGTGATGTTGTCCCTATATACTTTTCTACTGTAGAAAATGTATTAGTATATGGCAGCATGGACAGAGTCAGCTGTTGCATGTTTCTTTTTCTCTCTTGTGCAATTTTATCCTGCATGTCAAGCATCGCTCCAGAAACATCATCTGTTTAATGTTCAGGGTAGGAGATGATGACTTAGATCTCTACATGAAGAGTACTCAGCTGTGTCTGCCTGCAGACAATTGGGTAATTTCTTTATTAGCTAGTAAAATAAAAGGATGGATAACAGAACTGTGGATATTTTCCACTGACGCATAGTTTCAGTGTGACTGCAGCTCACATTGTATGATGTTTGAAATGGCTTTGGTGTGTGTTTCTGTCTCTCTTGCTCTGCTGAGCACATACCCACTTCTCAGAACTAATGACAAGGTTACTTCAATTCTCCCACATATTTGCATTAGTTTTTCACTGGTCTCCATGGCAAGTAAAAGAACTAAGGGCCTTGGCCAAATGGAAGCTGGAAGAACAATGCAAGAACATCTGTGCTGCTTGCACACGTTATTTGAAAATCTATTCTGTCTAGGTATCAAAAATTTGTGACAGCTGTGAAGGTCCTACCATTCCTACAGTGCAACTAAAAGATTAAAAACCCAAAAAGGCTGGAATTGTATTTAGAGCAATCACATCCAAGAGACCTTCTGAAGGCAGCTGCTGTGGAAAAACTTTAAATGCTTTTTATGGTATCTTATGGAACAGAACTAGAAAGAAATTAGGCTGGGACTTTGAGAAATTAAATCTCTTTCTTGCTTGCCATGGGTTGTCATCCCAACACATGCCTGTTCCTGGAAAGCTGCTACTTTAAACACTGCTGTGCTGTGGGAAAAGGAGCCAGCAAGGTAGAGGAGGGCTGAAATCCACGCTGGTGTATGGAAGTCACAATGGGATATTGCAATCACCTGGGCAGTCTGGAGACTTTCATCTCTATCCTGAAGAATCAGAAATACTGTGGAGAACAGCTCCTGAACTGGGTGCTTGTTACCAATGGGACAGGTCTCCTCTCGTCTGATGAGGCATGTTGGACTCTTGCATGGTGGTTTGGTGGGTACAGGGATGCACCTTGTCATGCTGTATGTCACCTCACTGCAGGAGACCCTCAGGTGGATCACTGGGCTGGTTTTAGGAGGTGTCAGGTCCAATAGACACCAGCTTACAAGAGCTGATGACCTGAATTACTCCTTGTTGCAGTCGCTGGTACTTGTTTCTAGCATTGAAACCAGGTGAGAAAAACATTTATTGAATGTGACTGCTTCATTGTGCCACTGCATCTTACCCATTTCTAATAGATGGTGTGTGAATATGCCATAGATGTAAATCATGCAGGTTTTATTGTATATTTTTGTGTTTTGTTTTTTTTTTTCTTGATATGGGTAATAAACTTGCTGGAAAATGCGGTTTAAATTACCCGTAATATCCATTAATGCAGAGAGCAAGATGAGAAAGATAACTCTCAAGCCTATCTGAAGGCTTGTTGGGGCAATGGGGCTCCTGGGATGTGCAGGGTCGGTCCTCAGTGTCCTGCTTAAGTTATAGCTGCCCCAAAGCTGGGCGAGGGCAAGGCTGGGGACACATCCACAGGTGCCGCAGGAGCTCTGGGAGGGCTGGTTTCTCTCTTTGGAGTGCCCTGTGTTGCGCTCTCAAAGCAGAAGGCTTCTCTGACCCATGCTTGGTGGCACAGAGGCTCTAGTTGTGATCATCTCCTGGCTGGCAGCTTGTTCTTCTGAAAGGCCAGCTGATTAATGTGAAATTTGCTGTTATTTGATATACAGCAACTTCTAACAAAGTCCAAAGAAAGATGCGATGAAAGGTTTATATGTAAGTAATTATAATGCTGCAGTATTCAGTGCAAGCAGAAATTAATATATGAGGTGAAAATGTCAAAATAAAAGGTCAGGAAAGTGAATTACAAAGAAAGTTGAACATTAGCTAAGAGGCAGTATTTGTTGGCAGAAGCTCCCTCCAGTACAAAAAAGGTTAGGAAGAGGGCTTATAAAGACTGAACACACAATTAAAATTCTGTATCAGTTATCTTGAAGAGTCATGTTGCATAGTTAAACTAGGACAATTAATATAATGAAAAATTCATGTTTATAGCTTCTGGCTTTTGCCCAGGGATACTCCATAAGCCAAAAGCGACCCTTTTGCTTAGAGGTGATTCCAAGAGCTCAACACGGCATAGGTGGGGCGAGGGAAATCTATTCAAAGAAAACAGAATTCTTAGAATAATAGCCACCAACTATAAACACAACCAAGAAATGTTTAATAATAACGTTCTTCAGAATAAACCAAGCTATCCCTTTATATAAGGAGGGCAGCCATGCAGCATTAAATAATGATTTAGTAGGGCTGAGAGTTGTGGAATCACCATTTCTATTTTAGCAATAAGCAATAATAATAAATTGCATAGGAGGATGCTACGAAAAAAGTATTGCAGGAAATGCACAATGATTGATTTTTCAGAATTAAACTGTACAGACATATTGAATCAATGAGCTCTTTGTGCTTAAAGCTTCACCTACTCTGGCCGCTGAAACTGGAAATTTATGTTGTCAAAAAAATTGTAATAGCTATAAATTGCTATGCTGATGTCTTTTAAAGTTAATCCACTTGCTTCCAGTATGAAACTGATTATTTTCTGGTTTTCGTAAGTTGCCTTGTAGAGTGAGTGAATGGTCTGAATTGCTGGTTTTCCTTCCAGCAGAGATTTGCTATTAAAGCTGTTGTCCTACTGTGTGTAGATTTCAAGGATTATTCATTCATTTACTTAATGTATTGTCCCAAATTACTTATGCAAAGTAATGAAATTTAATGGTGGAGTTATTGATCATTTTTGGTTTTGTATATGTACTTTAAGAAGGCAGATTAAGTGAATCTTAACAAAATCTCAAGTTAAGTACTAAAAGGACTTCTGGTTTGGCAAGTTTCTGTAGGAAGTGTGCTCTAGACCTTGCATAACCTGGCATGGATCGATGGCATCTGGTGATGCACTGACTTTTGGGGATGCTGCACTAGCAGAATAACCGTGTGTGGTATTCTGCTTGGAAGACTGAAAGTGACTCTTTTCCTCAGGTGCACAGAAACCTCTTGCACATAGTATTCACTTTTGTCCATCTTTATTGATAGCTGTACCCAAGTCTTCATTAATTTTTAACATAGATGCACTGTATGCAGTGTAAGAAAATTATGTCTACTAGCTAGACGATCTCAATAGGTCTTCTGGCTGCAGTGAGTCTGTATCCTGCCTGTGTAATGGAAGTGCTGCCCACAAACCACGGATGTCAATACCAAGTCTTGTCTGTGGTTTCACACCAGTTGCACATACAAGGTCCAAATCCAAATGGATGTACCCATGCATTTACTGTGGTGTAATTCATTTATCTCACACAGAGTTTCCTGTTTTCTAGACCACCGTGAATGACTAAGTATCCTATTAGATCCATTGCTCCATGAAATAGTATCCCCTGATTTTTTAATCTATTTTAAGGAGGGAGAGTCTAGCCATGTGTATAACTCTACTCCTCCCATTTTTCCATCATTTGCCTCTCGTCTCCTCCCCCAACATCCTAGCCCTCTGCCCCACATTGGTGTCCTCAGCCAACCGACCACCAGCAGCAGGCGTAAGAGCACGTAGTTTCTTGAATTATTAAAACATTAGTTTCAGTTAAAAGCATAATTTTTTTTTCTCTTCAGTTACTCCTGTGTTGCATGAATGGGACAGCTGTGGTGAGACCTGCTGGGTTTTTATTTGCCTGACATTCCCTGGGCGAGGTTGCAGTGAAGGAGTTTTTGATGGCGTGGCTCAGTTGTGGGTATACTTCTCTTGTGAAAAATGACTTTGCAGGGATGACATTGTGGACTTCCATATGCATTGCTGTGGAAATGCTGCCAGATTTCATTGCGCTGTTAGGAATAGAGTATTTCTTTGAGTGCTGAGCTATGCAAAGTTGAGCTTGGATCACAAAATCAAGTTGATTTCTCTCCTGCTCACTCATCAGCAACAATGGAGTCTTGTACTCAGAATTTAGGTAACAATCTTGTTGCATCAGTCCAAATACAACCCAGATGACTTTTCCGTACGTATCTTGATCCTGGAGTAAAACAAAACCCCAGTGTTAATTATGAACAGAAATAGGTCAGCTACAAAATGCGGCTAGAAACAAAGGCATGACTTTAAAATATATTTTTAAATCAGGCATGGGATAAGGGTAAATCCTAAATCTCCTTAGTTTTTTTGGCAGGATTAATAAACCTGTGCCTCAGAGTACCTTGTTCACCTTCTTTGGCTGTTACATGCTCTGTGGCAGGCTCCTGGGGCCATGGATGCTGCTGCTGTTGTGTTACAGCCCCAGAGATGTGACTGTTGGCTGGAGGTTTGGAGAGTGGCTCAGTGTCTGTCCTTTGGCTGTTCCCAGTGCTACAAAATCACCATTTCCAGACCAGTTCACCTCCAAGAGAAGGTTTTTCCTTCGAGTGCTGAGGCAGTCTGTGCTGAGCTCTGCCTGCCCCTCTGCCTTGCAGAGCTGGGTGCGGTTGGTGGCTGCAGGATGCTCCTGCGCCCGCTCAGACTGGCAGTAGGTCTAACGATTTAAGAGGAGGGGAGCAGTTTGGGAAGGGGGGTGGGCTCATTGAGAGTTGTTTTTTTAGAGCTTTTTATGGAATCGGAAACATCTGAATCTACAACTGCAACATAAAAAATTAATTATCAAATTATAAAGCCTTTGATATGAGTCCCTTAGTTATGAAATCTGGAAATGATCCCATGTATGTGCTCCTATTATTTAAATCGTAAGCAGAATCAATATTTCTGGGCTGCCTTCTCTTTTAGCAACTTAAATAATCCTTCCCATGATAAGACCTGTTCTGAACACATCTTTAGATATTACTCAGATGTTCATCACCACAATGTTTGAAAATCTTCTACTTCAGCTGCTGTAGTGAAGTGCTCAGCATCTCGGGATCTCTGTCTGGGGAGAGGCACAGTCTAAGAACTGGTTTCTAGTTATTTATTTTTGGTGGGCTATCTTTCTGCAGATACAAAACTATTCTTGTCTTTTTCATTTTGCTTATCATTATTGCTGTTTAATGATAGATGATCCAAGGGAATACCCAAAAGGAGGAAATCTTGGAAACCTCTCCTCAGGGTGCTGTGGAGAATCTATACGGGAATGCACAGTTTAATTAAGACTACCTGGCAGACATTCAGGCAAGGGAGGTCATGCTTAAGTAATTTGCTGGAGTTCTTTGAGGATATAACTGCCACAAGAGATAAGGGGAAGTCAGTGGATGTGGTATATTTAAATTCTGAAGGAGGTTTCTGCATCCAGAATGAGTGTCCATGCCGTGGCCTGGCAGGAGAGGCTCAGGACAGTGGCAGGGAGGGCACCGCATGCAGGACCAGGTCCACTGGGGAGCAGCGCAGGAATGGCAATGATCCTGCTAATCTTATGTGCTAAATCCCACCTGTATTACTGTGTGCGTTGGGGAAGGTGCTGTATTAGAAGTAACACATCATGAAGTGGGACAGCTGAGGAAGCAGAGAGCACCTGTACACGTCAGTGGGAGAAGGGGGCACCAGTGGAAGCCACATTTGAGGAAGCCTGGAGACAAAGCCACCCGCTAACTGTGGCACGCTGCCTGCTCCCCTTCTGGCATCTGCTGCCTGCCCCTGCGAGAAGCTGGGTGTTTCTGTCTCATCCTGGTGCCCAGGGGCTGGCCCTGCTCAGGTCCTTCCCTGGGGAAGGGACCTGGGCAATCCCACCCTGCCTGGGACGTACACAGGTGGCCAGGGAGGAACAGAGCCCTTCCTAAGCCTCTGCCTGCAGCTGGGTGGGGAGGGAGGGATGTGTGATGTAGAGTGGGAATTAGCTATACTGGAGCTGGAAATCCTGGCTTGTCTCTATGCTGTGCATCGGTGGTATGCTCTGACCTGCTGTGTATAGGTGGCTGTACAGGAACACACCAGGGCTCCCATGCTGAGAGCCAAGGGTCGCTCCCGGTCAGAGCCAGAGTGATTAACTCACGTGTGTGTAGTGCAGCCAGCCAGGAAAGTCCTCTCTCCCTTGCAAAACAAGGAATGAAGCAAACGGACAGTGTAGACACACCATGGTATATATAAGCTTTTTATCCAGGTGTTTGTGCTACATATATATGGAGTAGCTTTAATCCCACATAGCAGGGAACTGTATAAGAGCTATGCAGGAGGATTAACCTTGATTTAGTGGGAACAATTTTTTTATTGCTTTTAAACAAATTGACAGGTTAGCGCTGGCTCCTTAGACATGGCAGCACTCATGCTAAGTCTGAATGACAGAAGATTTGAGTGGTTCCAGCATTAAAACATCCAGAGAGGCTTTTCACAGCCCCGGACCCAGTTGACATGATGCTATGAAGCCCCCAACTTCCCAAATCTCTGAAAGGCTGCAAAGTTAAGCACGGTGTTCCTGAGCTTTGTGTTTAAACTTTTAAATCCCAACCTGCCAGGCAGTCAGAGTGCTAAATTACATTTAGCATATGGTTTTATTAGATGAGACTATTCTCAGCCATGTCAGGCATGAAAGACAGTATAAATAATGTGTTTAAAAGCTGCATAGAACTGCTGTCTGTAAAACAATGTGTTGCTCTGAAATTGCTGATTAGAGCTCCTGTTCATTTTGTTGTAGAAGACAGACATGTGCTCTGGCAGTTTATCTTTTTTTTTTT
>VZTV01064695.1:2946-15699 GCA_013400875.1 Anhinga rufa
GCTCCTTACTGCATTCAGAAATACATTACAACAATGCATCAGACTTGCATGAGAAATAAACCCTGATGTAACCCATGGGTACCTACCATTGTAACTCTACAGATGCTGATTTGGGGTCATGTGTGAAAAGACTTCTCTAAGGGACAATGAAGCTGTGAAAAGTGAAGAATGTGTTGCTTCCCTTTTTTTTTTTTTTTAAAGGAATGGGAAGAGAAAAAGATGTGTAAGAGGCTGCATAGGGCATCTAAAGACTAACTTAGCTTGCCCTCTCTGTAAGAAAGTTAAGCAAAAGTGCTAGGTATCCTGCATGCATGGGGGCATATACTGAAAAATGGACAGTAATGAAACGTACTGTAGGTGGATGAGGTGGCTAATCTAAAAAAGTTACACTGGGCATCATTACTGTTAATCAATCAGACCTGTCCCGTTCTTTGATAAAACTGGAAATAGGAGTGATCAAAAATATGTACCGAGACAGTTAGGGGTACCCACTGTGTGGGCTAGAAGGCTGAATTACCAGCCAAGAAAGCTAAATCTAACGTTCCTTTAAAGTAACTGAAGTAGTATTTTGAATTTACTCCACCACGTTTGTCAAATGTATAGTTAGATGTTATTTCATGTTTTTCTTTGCTTTTTGTTGTTGTTGTTTTACATCAAATGGAACAAGATTGGCAGAATAACATTTGAGAGAATTTTTATCTTGCAAAGAGCGAGTTGGGAGTGAAGTTAGTCAACAGTGTCTTGGTCGTATTATTCAAGTGATTCTGAGAATCAGTGTGTAGATGATTCAAAATTTCTGTGCTTTTAAGTTCCTGAGTGCAGACATCAAAAATCAAGCCATTCTGTTTAAATCCAACATACATAGTAGGATTGAACGGATGAAAACACTAGTTTCAAAGCACAATTCTTTTTGTTATATTGATCCATACCCACTCTCATTTACGCGTGGTCCCCCTGCATGAGCACCATCCTACCCCAGTTCCTCTAAAGCGATCCTACAACAAAGAGGAGGTGGTCACTGTTGCTGAAACTTTACTCCCTGTCCTATTTTGCCAGGGCCAAACCAATAATATCCTCTCTGGCAGAAGTAAAAGAGGACCGTCTCCCGGAGATGTCCAACAGCTCGGACACTACACGGGGCAGCAGAGCGAGGGGACCTTTGCTGGACGCTTACCCTTCGCGGCACTGTGCCGCCAAACCCGCCTGCCTGGGTAAGACGCAGGAGGGAACAGCTCCTCAGGTAAAAGAGCTCTTGCTCGCCCGCCCCACTGCAGGCTGCGTACACAGTTTAAATTCATCTGCCGTGGGAGCGTTTTGGACTACCTTCCCCTTCAGACCTGCTAGTAAAAAACTTCATTCCCTTACAGAAAGCCGGTGGTAAGTTTCATTTACTTATTCATTAGCTGTTCAAGCCTACTTACCTCGCTATTTCCTCCTTGATGAACAAACGTATCTGCCGGCCTGAGGCACCGGGCTGCTGCGAGCTCCCGCAGCTCTGCGGGCTGCCGCGACCCTGCCCTGGGGCGCCGACAGCCGCTCTTGCTCCCCGGAAAGCCCGGGGTCGGGTCCTGCTCCCGTCCCGGGAAGGAGGGCGGCGACGGCAGGCCTGTCCCGGCCCCTCCGCGGGACCGGGCGCCCACGGGCTGCGCCTCTCTCCTTCACGGCCTTCCTCGCTCCCCTCTCCCGCCCTCCCCCGGCCCCTTCTTCCTCCTCACGGCTCCCGGGAACTTCCCCCTCAGGGCCCCCTCACTCAGGCGCAGGCCCTGCGCGGGAAGCGGCGGCGCTCCCCAGCGCGGCGGGCCGGGGGCGGGGGGATCCCTGCGGGGCGCCGGGGCCGCCGGCGGGAGCGGAGGGCGGGCGGGNAGGGGAGCGGGTGGAACCTCCGGGAGGAATGCGCCCTTTGCCCGCCGTGGGAGAGCTCGGTCCGGGCGACTTCGTGCCGTTTCGAAACCGGCCGGAGCCGAAGTCCGCCGCCTCGCCCACCCCGCTGGAGCCCCCTCGGCGCCTCGCCGCTCCCGCACGCCGGCCGAAACAGGGCCCCGAGCTTTGACTTTTTCACCCAGCCCTGAAGCAGGGTAGACAAAAGGCAGTTTTGTTTTTTTTCCCTTAAAGCAAACGCATTCGCCAGTGTTGCCGCCTGGGCTGCGAAGCCGCTGCCAGCGGAAGCGCTGGGCGCTGAGGTGGCGGGGGGGGGCGTCGTGAGGCGGTGCCCGCCTTGCGCCCGGAGCACGAGTAAAGCGAGTTCGACAGTAATTCTCGCCAGCACCCCACTGAGAGCCGAAGGTACTAGAAGTACTCCGGGGCCGTGGTAACTGTCGTATAACTTACTTTTCCGTTGGCTTTGCCCTCTTAAGTATCTTCAGAATATCCCATTCCTGTGCGTGCTCAGCGTAGGCTAAACTGCAGTAAAAGGTAGTGGTGGGGAGAAGATCCCATAGAATTCCTCGGGCTCTGCTGGGGGGTGAAGCCGAGAGTCTTGTTTTCCCATTGGGAATGCTCCTGGTAAAATAACGATGATATAATGAAGACTAATCAAGCTAATTGTTGTGAGAACTTACACTTTCTCCAGACATCTTGTAATGACAGTGGTCTCTGCTACAATATCTTTGATATTGCTTGTAGATGGTTTTACTACATCCTTCCTTATAGTTCTGCTTGGAATGTATTGGATGATTAATAATTTTCTGGGATAATTGCTTGTTAATGTTTTTGCTCTTAGTTAGATATGCAGAAAATAATGGAGAGTCTCTGGGTGGTTGGTTATTCATACATAGGCACCAAACTGTGAACTTCTGAAGAATTATTCATTAATGGAAAAGAGTAATTGTCCCCTGTGGAACTCTGAGTAAATGTGTAGCTGACGTAAGTGGTCTCTAATCTCTGTAGTGATGGGTGTTTGAATAACTTTGTAAACTTTCAATGCTTTTATTCAGTAAGCAAATAAAAAGTCTATAGAAAATATTCAATGTGTATAAGAATATACAAATATATATATAAATGTGCATTAAATACATAAATTTAAGAACTCTTCTATTTCTTTTCAGTGAATAGTGGGGGTTTGAACTCTGGTTGCATAGCACCAGCTGCAGTGGAGTCCTAGTCCTGGTTGCCTGCTAGAGCTCTTAAGCGCTCTGATGACACTAATAAGAATCAATAATTATTTTTGTATCCTACAGAAAAAAAATGTTAGTTTGTTGATTCCTTCAATTTCAATGAATTCGGCCCATAAAACGTAGCTGAAGCAAGACCTAAAAGTGTAGGGTGAATTACTTGTGTTGTGTGTAGCCCTGACCCTCATATGGAACAGACTCCCAAGCGTCAGTCTCTAGAGCTGATGATGAGGATCTTAGGGCAACTGGTGTTTTGTTTTTCTGTTAGAAGTGGGAGAGCAGGATGGATTCTGCTATATGCATCACGACAGTCGATTTATGCTACATCAAAATGCTTGGAAAGACAATAAACCAATGCATGAATTAGCACAAAGGTTAGTGAAATTTTAGTATTGATATTGTTCATGTCACAGTATGTTTAAGCTATGCTTTTGGGAAAGCAGAGCCCTTAAGTTTGCACGGATGACCATAATTTGTTTTTGCAGTACTGCTTAGGTAGGTCAATTATGGGAACATCAAAGGTACTAACTTGTATTGGCTGTAATGTTTTGTTCACATAGAAATGAACTATCAGCTCTGGACTCGACTTAAGTGATGGGTAGAAGATCTATATTCCAAAAGGTCGTTTCAGCTTATTTTTTTAAATCAAAGTCGGAAATAATTGTGGAAGAGGAGATGTATTAAACAATTTTGTCTCAGAGTTTCTTCCCTACAGATTCATTTTCTCATTTGGGCAGTCAGTGATGCATACTTTTGTACTGGTTTCAGCTGGGATAGAGTTAATTTCCTTTACAGTAGCTAGTATGGGGCTATGTTTTGGGTTTGTGCTGAAAACAGTGTTGATAACACACTTTACTTGTTGCTAAGTAGTGCTTACACTAGTCCAGGACTTTTCCAGCTCCCCGTGCTCTGCCGGGTGCACAAGAAGCTGGGAGGGGAGGGGGCACAGCTGAGACAGCTGACCCCAACTGACCCAAGGGATGTCCCACACCAGGTGACATCATGCCGAGTATATCAAGCTGGGGGAGGAAGGAGGGGATGTTTGGAGTGATGGTGTTTGTCTTCCCCAGTAACCGTTATGTGTGATGGAGCCCTGCTTTCCTGGAGATGGCTGAACACCTGCCTGCCCATGGGAAGCAGTGAATGAATTCCTGTGTTGCTTTACTGGTGTGCGTGGCTTTTGCTTTCCCTGTTAAATTGTCTTTATCTCAACCCAGGAGTTTTCTTACTTTTACCCTTCTGATTGTCTCCTCTATCCCACCTGGGGGGAATGAGTGAGTGGCTGTGTGGGGCTTGGTAGCTGACTGGGGCTAAACCACATTTTTCAGATGTTGATGACAGGATGTTCTATAGTGAAATTTGAAATATTTCACTAGGAAAAAAGCATAGAAACATCTGTGCTTGAGATTGTAGTTCAAAGACAAAAGAAAAAATGAGTTATTGTGTAAAGGGCATAACTCTCATTTGTGTTTTGCCATAGAAATAATAAGTTAATTATTAGAGACATTGTAAATACAGTCACAACAGGAAAAAGTGAATTAATAAGTACATATTTCTCAGAAATAAAACAATATAGAAAACTAGAAAAGAACCAAAACCTCTAAAGAGTAATGGATGGGTCCACATGCTAAGATTCTGTGGTCCTAATTCTTGAAAACAGATTAGCATAAATCAGGATTCTTTTCAGTGTCAGAAACATAAACAAAAGCAGGGCATTATCTTTTTTTAAGCTACAAGCTACAGAAGCTCTGACTCAAGTAGACAAGAAACAAATTAAAAATGAGTTTGCTTTATTAGCTATATGGCTACATTGGGCTTAGCGACTCTTCAGAATTTTCTGTAATTTAATCTGCTCCAGTTTTGCTACATTTACAATTTGTACTAGTTTCTTCTCTAGCTTCTATAAGAAAGTGTCCTCAGCTATGAATAACTTGAGGACTATAAAAGAAAACAGAACTGATTTTTAAATATTACTGTTCTGTTTAGCAGAGCACGAAGTGTCACGAGCATCTGTTACTGTGTAAGTGTGCAAAGCAGCAGTTACATGTAAGTCCTTAACGAAGTGTTAGAATCAAGGCCAATGCTGTGTTTTTATTGCTCAGTTAGTGGAAGTTCAATTTGAGTGGAATGTTTTCTAGAGATTAATTCAGAATCTGTCACCTTAAGCAAAAAAAAAACCGCAAACCCTCATGAGCCACTTTTGAAAGTAATGATAATCATGTTTATTCTTCCCTTCTCACATTAAGCAAATGGTAATTGAAAATTCTGTCACTTTCTTCTAGATGGTCTCTTTATTGAAACTTTTCTTATTGTATGCAAGGTAAAACTTCAGGCTGGAAAGCAAGCCTTCTGCCCCCAGGTTGTGCCTGCTAATGTCTGGCTGTTCAATTGAAGAATTCTTCAGTTCACTGTTCATAGAAGTGAACTACAAGATTTCATATGAAGAGTCTTTTAAAACCCCCCACACCTTAATTTTTCCACTTTAATCCCATGTTTTCTGTACCAAGGCTATAAAAATCTAACTGGAGAGAAAACAGTGAATATTCCAGAAGTACAATGCCTTCTTTCTATGCATGACACTTTCCAATGTCTTTTAAATAAAGGTTTGTGAACTACAGAGATTTTCAGTTACGAGTATTTTTGAGCACCTTGATGACAGCAGGAAAAAAAAAGTCTTTGAGGTGAACACAGTCATAATTAGAAGTATTGCTTTAAATTATTTTAGTTTCATTATACAGTCTACCAACCATATAATTAGAAGTATTCAGCAATTATGGTAAGGGCAATTAGAAATAGTTATTAGAATGAGCTGCTCAAAGAGCCATTCCCTCATGAAGGAATTGTCTGTCTGGGACCTTAGGAGATTTCCCCCAGCTCTTCTATGTTTCTACTTCCTGATGCCTGATGACTCCTCCTTTGTTGAGACATTGGCTTAAAAAAATAAGTTTTATTAAGCAGTAGAGTAATTTCAGCAGTTAAGCAGGGGCAGATCTGAGTGGACACAGGCAGGTTTTTGGGCTAGTTTTGAATAAGAAAAAATGGAGGAATTTTCCACTTCATTGCAAGGACTCCTCCTGCAGGTGTCTGGTGATTTCATGGGTTTGTCAGTTTTTACAAATTGGTGATGCTGCCTTATCCTTGGCTACTCCAATGACTAGCCCTTCTGTCCTTTGCTCAGGAAGCTAGCATCTGATCTTTTCTATCACTGTCCCATTGTTATCATCTGAATCTTTTTAGCTGTTGTCTGTTACTTTTCTCCAGTACTGTCATCACCCATTTCCAGTCACTCAATGTCCTGCTGCACACTGACTTATGGGTTTTTTTGTTTGTTTGTTTGTTGGTTGGTTGTTTTTTTTTAAACAGTCTCCATTATTCCTTTCAGCTTCCATTTTCTAAAACTGCCCTGTTTGGATCTCCCAAACCAGTGTGCGCGCAGGGCTCCCATTGTGTTGAGTAAATCCTACTTGTAAGCATACAATAAAAAGTCACCCATCTGTCTTTAGCCATATTGACAGTAGAGGGAAAATATAACTGTTTTTAATAAGGCATTCTGTAAGAAATTTCCATGATACAAAATGCTCAAAAATACCCTTGTGTGACCAGAATAATATTTCTTCAAAGCACTTAAATCCTTTATGATGAAAAGTACATATAGACATAAAATGTAATAGTATCCTTACCTCAGCTTTGTAATGTAATCTCCTTTTAAAGAGATGCTGGCACATTTCACTAAATGCGTTATGGATAACTTGCTCTTAGGAATATATTTGCATCCTTGAATTTGCATTTCAATTGAGAACAGAAGTTGATGTTTCACATCTTCGCTAAATATTTGTAGGAATAGCTGCATGTAAAAACAAGTGCCACTGGCAGTCACCATGCAATTCCAGATATGCATTATAATAGAGATGGGTGATTTTTGTAAGCAATACGAGCTGCTGCCCTGCTAACACTAGTCTTAACTATTAGGGAGTGGGACTTAGACGCAGGAAGTTATGCTCAGAAAGTGTTAACAAACTTACTTATGTTTATATCCTGAACAAGCAAGTTGAACAAGTGGCACTATTAGTTATACAGGAAGTCATTAATATTCCTGCTTTAATGGCTAGATCACAGAATTCTGAAGGATACTTCATTACACTGCTGTAGCAAAAGGTAGAGGTTTTGGAATTAGCACAATATTTGGCTGGAAAAATATCAAAGTAAATTAAATTGTTTAAGTTATCTTTCTCTGCCTTCTTCAACCAACAGGCTGTTGTGTGAAAGATATGAATGTTTCTCAGTTTTTGGAGACAGGGTGTGGATTCTTCTGTTACATCTTTTTTTACATTGGAATAACTTAGTTTTCTTCAATGGAATCAACACCTAATTTCACCAATGTGAGAATCAAAATATTGATGGATATAAGAGAAGACCTTAACAGAAAGCTTTATTTATGGTCAGTGATAAAAAAGCAATATAAAATATGCTTAGTTCCCATAACACTATTAATAGAAGCATACCTGATCACTGGGAGGTGAACAATCCTCAAAGAAAAATGTTTGAAAAAGCGCATGAAAATTAAGTAAAGCTAACCATTTAGGGTAAGAGGTGCTAATAGGCATTTGAGGTGATGGTCTTTCTGCTCAGTTTTAGTCAAAAAGATGTATGGCCTGGTTTTGGTTAGAAAGTCATTGACAAAAAGACTGCTGCAGAAGGCAAGCATATAAGCAGTGGTGAGGTGAAAGAACCATTTTTTGTATTGTATATTGGCTTCTGCTCAAAAACCTGGAGAGCAAACCAAAAAACTTGAAGTAAAAGCTGTGATAAAGATTCAAAAGATCTAATGCCTTCAGATGAGGACTGAGAATATTTTCTTTACGGCTTCCTAATTCATTAAGGGATTCGTTGAAAATGGGGGAAGAGTTTAGACTTCAACTATTGTTAATCTAACAAAAATATGATTGGGAAAAGAACAATCTGTAATGAGTTTTAATACCTCGTAAATAACAGATGTCACAATTTTCCTTCCCAAGTCTCCTTCAACAGAAGGTTTTGGGGTGTAGTTGATTCAAGCCAAGGAGTCTCGCTGCAGATAAGGTCCTGTGTGGATTTACAGAAGTAGAGGATGTTCCTTGAGATTTAGGAAGGACCGATGTTTACTTGCACATAATTTTTCTCCCAGCAGAACTTTTAAATTTTGATTTGAAAACACAATCAGATTGAGGAATTGTTTTGCAAGGTTTTATTGTTTACATAATTCAGCAAGAAAGTCCTTGAAGGCCTAACAAAGATGGCCTCAGGCTAGTTTTTCTAATCCCCAAAAGCCACAGAACAGCAGTTGTCGCCTGGACAAGGTTTCAGTTTTCTTCAAGTTTTTTGTTTTCTAGTAACTTGTTGGTTTGTGTTCTTGGTCTGAATGTGTCGTGGTTTAGCCCCAGCTGCTTGCTCACTGCCCCACTGGTGGGATGGGGAGAGAATTGGAGGGGGAAAAGTGAGAAAGCTCGTGCATTGAGATAAGAACAGTTTAATAATAACAATAAAACAATAATAACAATAATATAATGAAAAGGAAAATAACAAGAGAGAGATGCGAAACCTGGAGGGGGAATAAACAACCAAAACAAGCACCATGCACTGCAGCTGTTCACCGCCCGCTACCCAGACACTGCCAGTCCCTGAACCACAACCACCCGCCCTGCGCCAACTCCCCCAGTTAGTATACTGGTCATGACATCTTATGGTATGGAATATCCCATTGGCCAGTTTGGATCAGCTCTCTTGGCTGTGGCCCCTCCCCTCCCAGCTTCTTGTGCAAGTGGCAGGGCCTGGGAAGCTGGAGAGGTCCCTGACTAGTATAGGCACTGCTTAACAACAACTAAGGCATCAATGTGCCATCAGCACTGTACCAGCTACAGGGAAGAAAATTAACTCTGTCCCAGCCAAAACCAGCACAAAATGTCTTGCAGTCATGCAGCAGTTTTTCAGTTCTGTTCAGACATCCCAGCATCTGCAGAGCTGAGATTCACGTGCAGATAAGAGACACTTATTAAAAAGTCAAATAATATATCTTTGTAGTCCATGGAGCTGAGTAATTTTTGTTTTTCAATAAAAAGTACAGATTCAGACCTCTGACATTTAACAATTAAAGCTAGCTTCATTAAATTGTAAGCAATATAACAAATTTTAAAAAATTGTTTTACATTTATCAAATGGTTTTACTATTTTTTTACTTACTATAATAATACTTACCAATATAAATAACTAGACACAACATTTAAATTCATTCTTTAATTGAATAAAATTTCTTGCTCAAAATGAAAGAATATTTTTGCTTTTTTGGAACTACCAGTAAGTTAAAACATAGTTCCACAGTTCTACAGCTTATGCAAACATCTAAACATCTACAGGTTTTTTGCAGTCATTTCTGAAATGGTGCTCAGCTGCTTGACCTTGTCTATTGTTTCAGTTTAACATGAAAGTTCATTTCATTGCTGATGGAACTTTCTTCAGTTTACTCTTTTTCTTCTGTATTCCTTTATGTAACAAGTGTAAGGAACATCAAATCTTATCTTTTGCAAGTCTCCTGTATGACTAAATGTAAGATCTACATGCTTAAAAAGAAATAGTGAAAAAGAGGGCTAAAGCATTAATTTGCTGTCATTTTTTTAAAAAGTGGGAAATACAGAGCTTTTAACAATCAGGCTAAGATGACTTTCAATCACTTGACATTAAATTTTGTCTGTTAAGGTTTTGTTATTGCACTATCTGCCTGGTACACAGACCCAATATTCTAACTTAAAGATCCAAGGAAAAAAGAACCCCACACCTGCATTTGTGAAAGGAGGATAATATATGTAAAAGATCAGACCTTCTGGGAAGTAAGGCTGATTATCAGGCCATTATTCATCTAATACAGGGATAGATTA
Source organism: Anhinga rufa (assembly GCA_013400875.1). Taxonomy (NCBI): domain Eukaryota; kingdom Metazoa; phylum Chordata; class Aves; order Suliformes; family Anhingidae; genus Anhinga; species Anhinga rufa. The sequence continues at coordinate 12,965 of VZTV01064695.1, forward strand.
AGGCTGAAAAAGATGTTACACTTAAAAATGGGTACTTGTCATTGCTTGCTGTACTCCCCTGCTTTTTGCATCAGCACTATTAACTTTCAGAGAAGGCAGCAAAAGGGTAAAAATTTTAAATTATTCCATTTTGTCTATTCAACCTCCTGTTGACCAAGGTTTAGAGTTATAGCAGTGTTAAGCATATCAGGGAGTGAAGATCTGGTTCTGCGTTGTGCTGTCGCCTGTATGTTTCTCTCCATATTGTAAATTATTTCTTTCTGTATTTATTTATTGACTTTCATCCTAAATGTAATGCATTGGTTTTTGTGATGCTTTGCAAATTTCCTGATGGGAGGGATGGCGTGGTGCATGGGTGGGAGGAGGCACTGAGGTATAAATTGCCTGGGAGGAAAAAAAGTTCTTGGCACATAGCTTAGGCTGTGAATGATTCGTAGTGAAGTTGGTTCGGGGAAGAAAAGTTAATTCTACCCAGGCTGAAGATATTGTATCATTTTTATCAACAGAGGTGAGTCTGGTGGCCTGTGTCCTGCTTCATTTGGTACTGAGCAGCTGTAGTGGTGGGGGACAAGCTAAACCAGTAAGATATAAGAGGGGGAAATCATACGCTTTCCTCTTTTCTCTATTCTGCATCAAAAGCAAATGAACGATTTCTTACACTGACTTGAAGACAACAAGGGAAACTGATTCTTCATGCACTGGAAGGAAAATGGATGCTACTGTAGCTACAGATGGTGGCTACAGTTGGGTGGCTTCTACTCCTGTATGGGATAATGACTTGAATCCATAGCTGCTATGCTCAGCTTTACTAATCAGGTTTCTTTCCTTTAAAATTGCTGTGAGGAGAAGCCACTCACCTTAGCAAGGGTACATTTGTCCCAAAGGATTTATGATGAAAAAGAAAACTTGCTGAGTTCAAAGTCAGTACTTGGTATTATCAAGAGAGCCTCTTGCTCAATAATGTTTGACTCCAAAACAAACAAGTCTCAAATATTGACAGAAATCAGTGTTTTAAAGATGATAATCCGTCTTTTAAAGGGAAGGGTGTCAGCTCTTTTCTGAAGAATAGGATGGTAGTGTAGAGCCAAAGCATTAACTCCTACCTATTACAGGAAAAGATCCCTTAGACCATGTGCATAAAATATCCATAAGTTTTGTTATATTCTTCCTTTCTTATGATCTGTCCTTATGGTACGGATATGGTTTTTGGTAAGTACTTCACAAATAAGAAGTAAATTAATAGTCTGTTTTCCAAGATGTCTGCCTTATTTGCAACCTCAGAGGTTTTGATAAGAAGCTAGCTCTACCTTTATTCTTTTAATTTCTGTGCTGAAGCCCCTAAGCGCCATTAAAAAAAAAAAGCTATCCAGAAGCCGTGTAACTGCTGAGTGGTGACTATGGCTTGTCACACTATCTGTAGTGATCTTGTTACTTTGTTTTCCCCTTTCCATTTGTTATCTGTGAGCACACTTGTATACTTCTGGCTCAGGAATTTGTTGGAAATTAATTTAACGATAACTTAATGTCATTTTCTGAGAGAAAACTAAATTATTGAGCCTTTAGCAAAACACACCATAAACAACCACCCTCCCCCCAACAACACAACCCAAACATCAAACAATATGTATTTTCTTTTCTGTTGGTATGTGCATGTTTGCTGCAAGAAGAAACCGGCCATACAAGATGATGGTAAAGCTAATTTGACACAGAAATCCCACCAGATGTGGAAAACAAAAAGATAATTTATTTTGTTATGTATGTTTTAATAGCTCAAGGTGATACCTGTAAATAGAGGAAACTGAAAGTGTGTTTTCTGTCTTCAAATTAATGTTATTTCTTTAAATCTGTGATTTTGAAAATACTAAAGATCACAAATACTCTATGTAGATATGACAGCTCAATTGTGCATTTAAGAAAAATAACACTATTTTCTTTCTTACAGTCTGTTGTGTGTGGCTTAGAAACAGGTACGTACAAATAGAAAGCTTTTAAAAAATCAAATTTCCAATCTGTGATTGCTAAAAGAATCTAAAAGTGGCACACTTTCTTTACATATCTAGAACTTGTGTTGTACTGTCCTTCAAATCTTCTCTCTCTTTCTTGCGCTCTCTCTGATAAAACAGATTCCAGATAAATTTGTCTTCTGCATCTCAGTGCTCCCAGGAACTTGCCTCCCTTCTCAGATGGATTCCTAGTTGCCTCCCAACTTCTTCCTGACAAATTCTTAGGATAAGGGGCATTGCTCAGTTCTGCAGGAGAGGAGTTCCATGTTTGCTGCATAACTTCTGGTCCATCCAAAGGAACACTGGATTTCTGAGAGTTTGTTTTGTTGCCAGAGACACAAGATTATGTCATGAGTCCCATGGCTATTGCATTTTGCAAAGTATACATTTTGCATACTTTTAAAAAGCATGGCTTAGTTTGTTTACAAGAAATGTTTTCACCTTAGGGATAATGAAAGGGAATTGTATACACTCATGCAGAAAACATCCCACAAATGTGATCTACAAACTTACGCTAGTGTTATGACTTTATCTGCTTATCTCATGTATCATTTGATTTTTATCAGTCACTGGCAGCTTGAGACAAATAGTTTTCATTTAGCTAAACAAGAAAGGGAGTAAATATCAGGTTCTTCATTCTGTGATTTCTAGTGAGATTTTTCTGGGTGCATGGGAGGCATTGTTATGCATAAACTGATACTGAAATTCAAAGTGTGATTTTTTTTTTAAATT
>VZTV01064698.1:0-23864 GCA_013400875.1 Anhinga rufa
CCCACAGGGGTGGAGGCAGTGAGTGAGTGGCTGTGTTGTACTTAGTTGCTGACTGGGGCTAAACCATGACAAGTCTTTAAATAACAAATGTCATTTAAACAAACTTTAATCCCCACAATTTCCAAAATGTTATAAGTGAGTGCATGCACTTCTTGCTGAGATAACACACCATCGCTGTTTCAGCAGGTGGATAGTTTAGAAAGATCTATCTAAAATCTTTAGATAGTCAAAACTTTAAATGGAATGCAAAGATTTCTACAAGGTAAGCTAGTTCAACACAAGGTTTTAGATCCCAGTTCTCGTGAGGAAATTTGCACAAACACTCACACATCTTTACGCTTTGACTGAAAACTATGGCATGCACCTACTTGTCTGTGATGATTTTAATTCGGTGTTAAGTGAAAACAGCATTGGCTTCAGAAGCAATAGTATCACTTATGGATATACTCTCCTAACCTACTTCTGGTTTACCTTAGCTTTTGATATCTAGAAGTGTTTGAACACATAAGACATAAATTAGAGATCTAAATAGAAAAGATGGCCAAGAAGTAGCTCATTGCCAGTACTGAGCTGCTTATGTAGCATTTAGAAAAATTTGGGAAGGCCGGCAATGTTTATTCAGCCTCTAGCAAGCAGCAGAGTGAGCTGATGGCAGAAGTAGTGGATCACTGGGAGAAGTGGCTGCTTTGCTTTGCAGTTCAGTGTGGCTATGAGGATTACAGCACAGAATCACAGAACCACAGAATGGTTTGGGTTGGAAGGGACCTTCAAAGACCATCTAGTCAAACCCCCCTACCATGGGCAGGGACGTCTTCGATGAGATCAGGTTGCTCAAAGCCCCGGCCAGCCTGACCTTGAACATTCCAGGGATGGGGCACCCACAGCTTCTCTGGGCAACCTGTTCCAGTGCCTCACCACCCTTATCATAAAAAATTTCCTCCTTATGTCCAATATAACCCTACCCTCTTTCAGTTTAAAACTATTCTCCTTATGTCCAATCTGAATTTACCCTCTTTCACTTTAAAACCGTTGCCCCTTGCCCTGTCACTACAGGCCTTGGTAAAGAGTCTCTCTCCACCTTTCTTCTAAGCTCCCTTTATATATTGAAAGGCTGCAATCAGGTCAACACAGAACAACCCCGGCTGTCTCAGCCTTTCTTCACAGGAGAGGTGCTCCAGCCCTCTGACCACGTTTGTGGCCCTCCTCTGGGCCTGCTCCAACAGGTCTGTGTCTTTCTGGTGCTCGGAACCCCAGAGCTGGGTGCGTAAATAGCAAATGGAGAGCAAAGACGATAGAAGTATGGAAATAGACGGAACTGTACAAAAAAAGTCAGAATTTTCACCAAAAAAGAGGCTCCAAAATGAATTAAAAATACCATGTTCCAAAATTTTAACTTTTCACTGGAATAGGAACGTACTCACAAAAGCCCGTGTAACTTTTACACTCAAACAACAGTGAAGAGATAACCTGGAATATTACTGGACTGCAAATCCAACCTCACGCTGGGAAATATTTAGACTGATCAGTGAAAGAGCTGGAGCAAACATAAGTATTTGCTGTGCCAACACAAATGTTTAAATGGCCACATTTCAGTTTAGGAACAAACGACTGCCAGCTCGGACCGTGGACGTCTGGTTTGGTGTCCCTTCCCTAGTCATGGGCAGTATCAGCTCTTCCTGAGAAAGACAAGACACTTCGTACTTCATAAGTTAACTGTAAAAAGCAATGGGAGGAATACTAATTCTCAAAACTCCACAAATAAGAAGCTAGTAATTCGTGTCTCTTAGCTCCCTAGTGTTTTGTGCAATAGGGAACTCAGGTAACGCTTCACCTTGCAAAATAAGAAACAGATCTTTTAAGCCTGGAAGGGCCACTGTAAGCAGGCAGCACAACTTCATGCCTCTTTACTGCCTTTCAGAGCTATGTGATACTTGGCCACAAGATCTTTTCTTGTCAAAACAGCAGGCCTGTACAATAAGCATTCAGAACTGTTCTCTCTTAACTTGTGGTCCTGGCCTTGCTTGATTTGGCCCAGAGGCTGTTACTGGAGTGGCTGAACAGCCCCGGGTGGCTGCCTCCTGCGGCTGGATGCGGTGACAAAGAGAGCAGCCCCTGATGCTCCAGCTGCTGAGTGCTGCCCTCTCCGCCACTCTGGGGCTGAGCCAGCTGGATGCAGATGCTGCCCTGCACTGGGAAGACAGCTGGTACTTTGCTCCTAGCACAGCAGAGGGGAGAAACAGCCCCTCTGAATTTCTCCGTGAGGCAACTAAAAGCTTGCAGCATGACCCAGAAGAAGGGAGGTCTACCAGCAACTCAGCATTTATCCTCCAGGCAGTTGGGCATTACAACCCAATTCTGCTGTTGCTGGAAACTTGCAAGTTTCCTGGGGACTAGCATAAAGGACGTTACTCCCCGCTATACGCTCCCAGACACCTGCCAGCTGCTCCCTTTCATACAGTTTGGTTGGGGGAACAATTTTTGCATCACTACTGAACGATACCGTGGGGCGTGAGAGTGAGTTCTCAAAAGAACTTCTTTGTTATTTTTTCTTTAATTGAATACTAAGAAATATTAAAACATGTATGAAACTGTTAAGCTAGTGAGAGACCTGGAAAAATCAGTTATTGTTAAAATCGGCAATTTATAGTTTTCTGCATTCACATAAAAACCAAAGAAAATGTCAATTAAAAATAGGAAATAAGAATTATGTACGTATTATATGCTTCACCTACAGCTGCCATACTCTTCCTGTCAGTTTTGATAAGAAATGAAATATTAAGGAGCACGTATATCAAGAATGACTGTATTTCTGAGGTCAAAACTCATGTATTCATGAAAGCAGGACAATGCTGTGAAAGCAAACATTGGGACATCCCACTCCCTCCTGTCTGCCTCTTCTGGAAAGCTGCCATTCCTGCTGAATCAAGTTATTCCAGTTAGCTTCAAGTTTTAGCAATGAGCTCCATCCGAGCTTCCAAATCTCTTGTGGTTTGGTTATCCAGCTATAAGTCAGGTCAGAATACAGTTTCAGATGTGTCAGTAAATGGTGCTGAACGATCTGGTTACAAAAACCATTTTCCAGAAAAAAACCTCTATCCCTACATGTGCAAGTTTGCTAATGAACATGACAGCAGTGAACCCTGGGCTTGGGTTGATTGGCACTCTCTGAAGAAATATCATTGTGTCATGCTTTAACCCCAGTCAGTGACATCCAGCCACTCGCTCACCCTCCCCCCCATGGTGGGATGGGAGAGAGAATCTGAAGAGGAAAAGTAAGAAAACTTGTGGGTTAAGAACAGTTTAATAATTAAAATAAAATATAATAATAATAACAGTAATAGTAATGGCAGGTGGGATGACAAAATCCAGAAAAAAACAAGTGATGCAACCGCTCACCACCCGCTGACCGATGTCCAGCCCGTCCCCAAGCAGCGATCGCTGCTCCCAGGCCAAATCCCCCCAGCTTTACACACTGAGCATGACGTTGTATGGTACAGGATATCCCTTTGGCCAGGTTGGATCAGCTCTCCCGGCTGTGACTCCTCCCAGCTTGTTGTATGCCTGGCCGAGCATGGGAAGCTGAAAAGTCCTTGACCAGTGTAAGCACTGCTTAGCAACAACTAAACATCAGTGTGTTATCAACATTATTCTCACCCTAAATCCAAACCACAGCACTATACCAGCTACTAGGAAGAAAATTAACTCTATCCCAGCCAAAACCAGGACAGTGCTTGAAGCAGAAGTTTAATAACTTCTCCAATTATTAAAAATCATCACTTACCTTGCACTTTCTATGTGCACTTTCTATGAACTTACTAGTGTAATTCTAGGTGACTAGAACACACTTCTTGTTTGGTGAAAGATTATTAATTTCCTGATTTATCACTGGTAATGTTTTAAGCAAAAGGATCAAAATAAAGCGGATTGCCGACAAGGCTGATGTTGTATCTCTCTCTTACCTTCTCCATGTCCTCTGTATGACTGTAGCAGCATAGTTCTTCTTCCGAAACAGCTCTTTCCTTTTTCTTTCTTTTTCTATTATCTGCATTCGAATCTCTAAAGGGATTAGTTCAATATTTGTACTTTGCCATGCAACAGAACATAATTGATCATCTGCATTCCTGGATCCAATTACGCCTGTTTTTTCCAAGTTCAAACTGTCATCAGGAGCAGAACACACGGCTGGGTTTCTTGGCACAGTTCTGGTAGGTTCTGCCTCAGCAGACAATAAAGGGGAGGCCTTTTTTGCTAATTCATTATTTCCCACTTTGTTAGTTTGTTCTACAGCACGCACGCTGTCGTTTCTGGTGTTTGCAAATACCGTTTTGGCACTTCCTGGCCTACTAGAGCCAGCTGGTGAACATCGCTCATCATTTACCTCTTTATTTCTGGATTTCTGCTGATGCCTTTTGCCTTTGGAAGAAGCTTCACACTGCTTTGAGTTTCTTGCAATTCCACCAGTACAACTGACGTTGCAGAAGAACACAGGCGTTCCTTCACAGTGGTCCTTGTTGCCAGATGAAGACTGACTTTGATCTCTTAATTTTTCCCCAACACTAGCAGTCCTACAAGCAGAAGACGTATGCCTTCTGCTCCTCCGAGAACAAGGACCCATTGCCTCAACAGTGTGCTCCTTGTGCTTTTCTCCATCCAGTTCTGCAGCAGCTGCAACCTGATGTTTCACTTCAACTTTTGTTCCCTCTTTTGCTTTGCCACAATGGAAATGGACACAACTTGACTTGCTTTTGATGTGTTTCCTCAATGAATCTTTAGACAGAGAAATGGAAACCAACATTCAGTCTCTGATCCAGCAAAACATAAGTTTATTGTCTCTAATTTTTTTGCTCAGTTACCTTTGAGGCACACTAGGACTTACCTAAATGGAAAAAATGTATAATCAGAAGAGGACACGACTGCCTGTAACAGTAGTCCCAAACTTCTTCATTTGCTTACTGTTCTACAAGTATTTTTCTTTCTCACATTACATTTGAGTTAGGTGCCTATAAAAAGTTCACAAGAGGAAACTATTTCTTCACCTACCTGAACGTACCAGTGTTCTCCAAAGAAACCAGCTCACCACATGGTGCAAGAATGCAGCCCCACTAACACACCTGCTTGTTCCAGTGAAGACACCGTAACAGAGCTTCAGGCTTATTTGCTAAGCTTCTGCTCTAGCCACCCTGCATCCTGGCACATGATGACAGACAGGGTAACCCAATGACCCAGGAAACCCAGAGCGCTTGGCTTCTCAGTACTTTCCTTGACAACCTAAAGGAAACTATGAAGTCCTTCCCTTTTTTCCCTTGCTGCAAGATTTCTTTTCTAAGCCTAGGGTGAGAAAATAAGCCCCGAGTGATAACTGCTTCTAAACACTCTTGTGAGACTGACTCGGAAGCCAGACTGGAGTGCAAAACCGAAAATCTCCATCTACCATCCACCTTCTATTTTGTTAGGAAACTAACAGGGGAATAAGAAAATAGACCAGACAGGACAAAAGGTCACAGACAGGGTGTTAAAGGGTAGGTAAGAGGGGAAAAAGAAAAGAAAGATATAATGGAATTACAGAAAACCTTCTGGATTACCCAAAACCTGGTAGAAACATGCTACATTTATCCCTGCTGTAACACTTTCACAGGATACTCCCTTGAACATTCAAGGTCAGGTTGGATGGGGCTCTGAGCAACCTGCTCTAGTTGAAGCTGTCCCTGCTCACTGCAGGGGGTTTGGACTAGATGGCCTCTAAAGGTCCCTTCCAACCCAAACCATGCTATGATTCTATGATTCTGTGACTGGATAACTGAATATAGCAGATTAACATATTATACAGAAGAAACTCAGGATTATCATCAATGATGTCTCCAACAGAGAAGATTTATCATGGTGACAGGTCAGTATGGGCTGAGAGATTACTCTATACATGATTGCCGTATCGGTAATTAGCCCTGTATGTTCTGGGACAGGGAAAAAATTCTATTTTTTTAAATCTATGATAATATATTATTAATTTAATTAATTATTTATCTATTTTAATCTCTCAGAATGAAGAAAAATTCCCTCTCTCTCTCTCTCATTACACCAGGGGAATAGACAATTTTAAAAATGTGCCTTTTGAAGCCAAGACTTCTGTGGGCATAATCCCACTCTTAATGAAGCCAAATACAAAATTGCCAGTGCCATCAATAAAAATAGCATAGGGCTGACAATCAGTTCAAATGCATGAAATTTCCAGCACTGTCACAACACTATTTTGATCTCCCAACAAGTTAATTTTTAAAGTTGTGAGGAAAAAGAACACAACCTTTTAAAAATGGCCTTGCAATATGCGACTCACCAAAACTGCTACCTGGTTTTGTATGTATGGCATGTAGAACGCGTTTACTGTAACACATTTAAGATGTTAGAGTAGTACGTGCAAAACTTCCCAATATGAACAACTGGCTAACTGGGGAATGGGAAAAATCATCATTTAAGTATTCCAGATCATCTTTGAAGGTTGACATAAACTTTCTTAGATAGACCAAGAATAACAAGTACAGAGCACAAAAAAACCCCTTATCTGTTGCTACTGTAATTAAGGCAAATGAGATAACATACATAGGAAAGAGGATTTCTGAGTGGAGAAGAGATCAGAATAGACCCACCAACTAAATCACAGTTTTCATATACTGTTAGCAGACATAAAAAAACTGTTTGCAATTGCTGAAAANTAGATGGCCTCTAAAGGTCCCTTCCAACCCAAACCATGCTATGATTCTATGATTCTGTGACTGGATAACTGAATATAGCAGATTAACATATTATACAGAAGAAACTCAGGATTATCATCAATGATGTCTCCAACAGAGAAGATTTATCATGGTGACAGGTCAGTATGGGCTGAGAGATTACTCTATACATGATTGCCGTATCGGTAATTAGCCCTGTATGTTCTGGGACAGGGAAAAAATTCTATTTTTTTAAATCTATGATAATATATTATTAATTTAATTAATTATTTATCTATTTTAATCTCTCAGAATGAAGAAAAATTCCCTCTCTCTCTCTCTCATTACACCAGGGGAATAGACAATTTTAAAAATGTGCCTTTTGAAGCCAAGACTTCTGTGGGCATAATCCCACTCTTAATGAAGCCAAATACAAAATTGCCAGTGCCATCAATAAAAATAGCATAGGGCTGACAATCAGTTCAAATGCATGAAATTTCCAGCACTGTCACAACACTATTTTGATCTCCCAACAAGTTAATTTTTAAAGTTGTGAGGAAAAAGAACACAACCTTTTAAAAATGGCCTTGCAATATGCGACTCACCAAAACTGCTACCTGGTTTTGTATGTATGGCATGTAGAACGCGTTTACTGTAACACATTTAAGATGTTAGAGTAGTACGTGCAAAACTTCCCAATATGAACAACTGGCTAACTGGGGAATGGGAAAAATCATCATTTAAGTATTCCAGATCATCTTTGAAGGTTGACATAAACTTTCTTAGATAGACCAAGAATAACAAGTACAGAGCACAAAAAAACCCCTTATCTGTTGCTACTGTAATTAAGGCAAATGAGATAACATACATAGGAAAGAGGATTTCTGAGTGGAGAAGAGATCAGAATAGACCCACCAACTAAATCACAGTTTTCATATACTGTTAGCAGACATAAAAAAACTGTTTGCAATTGCTGAAAATCTTTCTAAATGCCAGCCCACAGGATCTAAATAAAACTTCTAATGGAGTCCATTAAAGTTTTGGTCACAAAAGGATTGATTCAAACACCTAATGAGAACTGATTAAAGAACTTCATGATTTGATCCTTACTGCGCTGACTTTCCTAGCATCATTCCAATAATAAAAAGAGAATGCTTACGTAAAGATGGCATAGAATTTTATTTCAAACACAAGCTTTTTGGATTGGGCAAGAGGGGGCTTTCTTTATGATCTCTGAAGGTAAACTGGTCTCGCTGTAGAAGAAGTAGACATTATCATGTATTTTCAGAGGAGCTGTGAGTAAAGAGTTTTGTTCTCTTCGTGCTCAACACTCATGGTGAAGAAACATAACAAACAATAGTGAAGAATTTTCTATTTAAATTTCTATCTTTTGCAGAAATTATATTCTGCTTTTAAAGACACACTGCAAAGTAAAAAGTCTCCATGCAATAGCCCAAATTATTTTAAAGCCATCAACATGGAAAAATTTTTCTAGCATAGCTACTTCAGAAAATCTCCAACTTCAGGGAAGCCTTCAATCCAAAGCCCAAGCTACATGCTGCTAGCATTTGCTGCTGGTTTGAATTCCCTAGGTTACTGTGAAGGGTAGTGTAGACAACTGAATATTAATGCGTTTTTTCAAACCTAAGTATCAATATTAGAATCCTCTGCAGAAAATTTGGCAAATTCAGTCCTGATCTCTGTTGTCAGTTTGACCCTGTAGCCCGTGTTTCCCATGGACTATGTACTACCTACTTCCTTAGGTCATTCCCTCAGTGCAAAACCATTATATTTGTTCCAAGAAACTGTGGGAGTCGGACTGATGCAATGCAGTTTCCATTGGCATAACCAATGGAAGATTTTGGCAAAGAATGGATAGAGGAGGCAGTAAAAGAAAAGGCTGTTCAATCCTCCTTTATAATTTCTTTGTCCTTCTCTTTTCTCCCCTTCACTGTGCTAACCCTCCCCACATCTTTCTTTCTCCTTTCTCTTTTTCCCATACTTATCAATTTCTCCTCATTGTGTTCATTACAACTATCCATTTTTCATTTGGCAGCCACTGTTTCTGATTATTCTTAAGGGTTTTACTTTGCCATCTGAATATTTTAAGTAATATAAAGTTAATACACATGCAGATAAAGCTTGCTAGAATTTTTAACACCTCTATTTATCATTAATTAATTATCACAGTGTATGTTAGGCTAAGATATATATGTCTGCTTTTACTATGAAAATACAGTCAAGTATTCTGTTTACCAACACATTTCCATGTAAAAGCTAAAGAAATCTAAGTAAAAAGATTCAGTAGGAACAGCTCTTTGACTTTCTTTTTCTTTGGATTATTATAATATTCTGACTAGCAGAATTTCCAGAGGAATTAGCAATATTACATCTGAGTTCTTGCAATTTACCTTAAATAAGCTACTTATCCAATTTTTGCTTATAATAACAAAGATGCTTTAACGTGACCAGCTTTGCAAGATTTGAGCCATGGGCTCCTATAACTGGCTGAAGTCTGAATTGATTGAAATGTTATTAAAATGTATATCTTGCAAAAACTAATATAGGAGTGGTCAAGAAATGATGATAAACTGATGATGCATATACTTATAGAATAAAGGAGTGGAGCTGGGCAAGAAAAGTAACAGAAAGAGCTTTGACACACTGTTTCATAGTATAATTTCTAAAAACAGTCTCCTGCTCAAAAGGTGTCCTAGAGTGTTCTCAGCAAGAGGACTTCGAAGAGAAATCATGGGAGAACCCTGTCATGGAGAATGAAGCGGCCTGAACAGCCCCCCCGTTATGCTAGAGATGTCACTTCGAACAATTTTACCCTCATTTTGGTGTTTTTAATAACAAAGAGTTGCAATTTCTCCATTAACGTTCTTCAAGAATCCCACAGGTATGCCAAATATCTTCAGTCTCATTTTCTCCAAACAGTGCAACTAATAGAACAACTCCCATCAACCTGTTTTCGCATATTTCAGGTGTTTTTATAGATACTGTAGATACTGGTTTTTTGACTACTTGAGTTGACAGAATACACGCAGTAAAAGAATCTGTATCTAACTCTGTCCTATATGAATTGCTTAAAAAAAGAAAGAACAAGCAATGATAGAAAGATGAAACAGGTCCTATATATAAAACAACCCCAGATACGGACAAAAAAAAGATAATCAGGACAATTTAAAAAGATTACAAACCTTGCCGGATTTTATGACCTTCACTCTGAGGCTCTCCTGACAGGCAGCTCTCCTTTGGTGTCCCTTTGTTGTGACAAGCTTTAGGTGAACCTCTACTGTTTCTCCCTGATTGAATTTGTGAAGCACTGAGGGAGAGAGGTCTCTTATTCTGTATGTCAATTGGTTTATTAGGTAACTGCGAGATGCTGGTAGACTTCTCTTGATTTGCAGGATTCTGTTGTACTCGCAACCTATTTTGTTCCACGTTCTGAGCCCCTTTCTGCAGCTTGGCTTCTTTTCTCTTACTTTCCTCTTCACGTTTCCTGTAATTATAGTCAATACCATAAGAATTCCAAAGACAAAATCTTGGGAGCATGTATCTAACTTGGACACATTTCTTTCTAGAAACCTGACACTGCCACAATAAAACCTTGACTATAACATCTTTTTTGTGAGAAAGGGACACCTACTGCATTGAAGTGTCTTAGCTTGATCCAAGATAAAAACTGACTTGCAGCTACAGCCTAATGAAGGTTAAGTCCCTATAAGCCAGCTGCCCATTCAGTTTGCAGCAGTTTAAGCTGATTTTAAAACACTCCCTTATTGAGAACAATAAAAATTAGGGTTTTTTATAAGTACATGAAAATTAAAAGCAGGATTTTGAAGAGGTGTCAGAAGACAAGAAATATGATACTAATAGCTATGTTTTTAATTAGTAATGAACAATGCTTTAATACAAGTAGTAATGCAATGCACTGTATTTGAAAATCAGAAAACTTCAATAAAAGACGTCATCTCTTTGAAAATTATTTTTCATACTTACCTGTTTCATAATTAATACAGACAATTATAAACCAACTTCAAACTAGCTACTGGTACTAACTTGCTGCTATGTATTTATAATTGGTAGATAATTAATTTATTTTACGTAAACAGATTATACAAATGATAAATACTGAAAATATGAGATGTGAATTAAAAGCTTGTGTGCACATAGTATGCCATTGCAATTATGACATTTGGTTTTCAAAAACGAAAGGAGTCATGCCTCTCTTAAATAGTGTAGATATAAAGAGAATTTTGGACAAGGTTAGGAAAGGCGCATCTGTTAAATGAAGTTTTGCAGCCTATTTTGAAATACAGTGGGATGTCACTGCACTTTAGCTTTTGAATTCTTTTTCCTCCAAAACAGAATAAACCCAGTAGCACATAGCAAACCATTGAATTTGTTTTTATAAATTAAGCACTGGTTATAAGATGAAGTGACACTTCTGTTGGAATGGACAGGTGGTAAATGTCGTATCATGTAGCTGCCTGATATTTTAACTTGCTTCCAATGCTACAACGTAGTTTGCAGACTGTTGACACATTAGCTCACAGCACAGCATATGACAGGTTAGTTATGCAGCATGCCATCCTCAGTTCCTGTGAGTCCTATCAATGCCAGTATATGTCATTTCAGTGTGAGATGCCAGGGAGAAGCCTTAACTTTATCTGTCAGTACTATCTTATCAAATGCTCTCTGCAGAAGCAGCTGATTGAACTTTGTACCTGAAAAGCTGTTAACTGATCTAAAAAATACACTCTGGCAGTCTGAGGTTCAGTATTCCCTCTGGCACGGAAAGAAAAGTGGCTAGTTTCAAATAACATCGGCATTCCACAGCCGGACTATGTGGGGATGTCTGTCTTGTGTACAGTATAGATCTCACTGCCAGTACTCTGCCATTTGAGCTGATAAATCAGATCTTACTATTCACAGAATAATAAATTTCTTTTCTCCACAAGAATCAAGCAGCCTATTACCAGTATCCTCCATTCAGGCTATTAAAAAAGAAAGTGAGATGGGTTGCGTGATGCACAATCAAGCCAGAGTGGCCTGCACTGTTTGGATATGCAGATTAACTCAAAACATTAACTTCAGCAACATATCAATTGTAAAGTTATTGAAATGACAGTACGAGAAACTAAGGAGAAGTAAAAGGGGATTTTTTTTTAATAAGGTCTTGTTTGTGTGCTAATTTTTCAGATTAAATTGAAGAAATAATAAACAGAAGGGATTTCAAAGCTCCCTATTCATAGACCATCATCCCAATTGTGACAGTAGAGCTCAGTTGATTCACAGACTCCTGAATACTTATGAACTTTCCCTTGTGTTTTGCTTTATTTAGTCAGAAATTCAGTTTGTATTACAATGAGGGATATCTTAAAAAAGAAAATTTCTAAGTTTTACTGTTGTCTAAGTTGAGAGACTAGGTTTCATGAACAAATAAAGGAAGTAGACAAGTTCCTAACTTAAGGGCTCTCAGTGATTCTCAGGAGGTTCTGGCGACTCAACAGGATCCAAACTTGGGCTCTAAAGTTAGACAGCTACAGCTTGATAGTGATAACAGAGCTGGCAGGCCAACGTTTTCCACTATAGTTGCAAAAGAATTTTGTCCTGAATGGTCATAAATTTGTATTTCATTACAGAAGTGAGAGAATGGAAACTGAGTCTTTAGCAGATGGAAAGGAACAAGTTTCAACCATAGGCATTTGTGAAGACACAGAGATGCTTTGAATTTTTGATCCTGCCAAAAAGGAATCTAACCTTTTCTATTCTGTTAAGAACACTTTGCTTTTTGTTATCTACTCTGTGGAGGACGTTTAAATTTAGAACATGTCCATGTGCCTGGAGAGCATTTTTAAAGTTATCCTTGCAAAAAAAAGTTACTTAAAATAATCATAATTGAAAATAGATCTCCAGGTATGATCCTACTACTGCTGAAGCTTAATCTGTACCAAGAGGAGTTATATTTCACGTTGTATAAACAGCCACCTCCTGCTATACAATCTAGCATGATGCTTGTTTTTAAAATCATGACGCTGCTGATTCACATGTTCAGCTTCTGATCTACTACAACCTTTTAACTGATACTCCTTAATAAAAATGCTAGAAAGACAGTTAATTTCTGCCCAGTGTTCCAACACTGATTCGTCTTCCCAAATGTGTAGAGCAGTCCATTTGTCCTTACCTAGCTACCTATTTTTCCTCAATTATTTCTCATATGTATTTTAACACCATTGTGATTTCTAATTTAGTCTTCAATGTGCTTAGTCTTCTGCATCTTGGTGCTATTTTCAAATTTAACGTCTTACTTTTTTAAATGAAAGTACTCCATAGTATCAAATTCAGGATGGAAAATCTCATCAGTATACACTTCAGTTTAAAGTTGAGCCATTAAGAACTACTCTTTGCATGCATTCTTCCAAGCAGTTTTCACCCATCTAGTAGCAGTTTCATCAGCTACATTGCCTTAATTTGCTAATGAGAATGGCACATGAGAAAATATGAAAACTTTAGTCAAGTCTGAATGACAGCTCCTGTTTCTCCATGGCCACAAAACTTGTTATTCTGTCACAAAAGAAAACTGAGTTGGTTGGATATAATCTGTTCTTAGGAAATTCAGACCAGCCATTACTTCTTGCTTTGTTATGTTCCAGATACACAGAAGTTTGATTACTCATTCCAGTGTAAGAAAGGTATGGAGTTACTGTAATGAGTCCAGTGAAAGGCCATGTAGAAGCTTAAGGGACCAGAGCATCTTCCATAGGAGAAGAAGCTGAGACAGCTGGGACTATTCAGCCTGGACAGAGAAGGCTCGGGGGGAATCTCATCTAAGTCTATATATACCTGACAGGAGGCAATGGAGAAGATAGAGCCAGACTGTTCTCGGTAGCATCCATTGACAGGACAGCAAGCAATAAGCATAAATTAAAAGTTATTAAATTCTATCTGGACACAAGAAAACACTTTTTTTTTTACTCTGAGGGTGCTCAAACACTGGAACAGGTTGCCCTGAGAGGTTGTGGAGTCTCCGTTTGCAAAGATATACAAAACCTGACTGGACATGGACCTGGGCAAGCTGCTCTAGCTGACCATGTTTGAGCAGGGGCAGGGATGGACTAGATGATCTCAAGAGGTTCTTTCCAACCTCAACAATTCTGTGGGTTTTGGGACTGAAGTCGTCTTCTTCCCCGTTGGGAATGCAGACACTTTGCTCATTTCATGAACTCTCTGGTCCCACTGGTCCTCCTAAAGTTTTTAAGGATAACCATTTTAAGACTCTATCACCCAGCTTTCTTAACACTTCAGGATAAATTTTAGCAGGCTAAGCTGATCTGAAAGCATCTCACTCACCCAATTAGTCTCTAAACTGTTGTTTCAGTATTTTAGTCTGCATTGCTGCCCTTTGTTACTACTGTGAATTCCATTTGATAATGGACATCATTTGACATTTAAGGAAGACTGAAGTAAAAAAGACATCGAACACTTCAGACTTCTCAGCATCACTCGTGGACCAACTCTTTCTTTGCTCTTCCTTTTACGATGTGTATGTTTACAATGATTTATTGTGATACCTCACATCCCTTGCTGGTTGTTCTTATTTTGCACCTCAGCTTGTTTAATTTTATCATTGTATGTAATTATTACCCTCAATTTTAGTAAATGCACCAAATTTCTACTATGTGCTTTCTTTTTTCAGGTTGCTGAAGAGCTCATTATTTTCTCTTGCTACACTTACTATCTTTTCTCAGCATGCAGGCCTTGCCATCAGTTTTTTGAAGAACCTCATAATCTACTTGCACTCTCTTGCAGCTAGAACATTTTTCTAAATCTATTGAAGGCTGTTTAATTGAACTGTTTTATTTTCTTGCTCTTCTTCTCTTCCTAAATATCATGATTTACTTACTCTTACTTTCATCCATTTCCCTTTCATATCCAATTTCTCAATCATTTTCCTCCAACTGGTCAGAATGAAATCCAGAAGACTTGGTAAAAACAGAAGTATGGATTCAGGAACTTATTCTGAGAAATTCAAAGGGAAGGTGAACAAATGATGAATGAGTTCTGCAGCCCTTTCAAAACCCAGTATATTGGACATCAGTTTTCTCCGAATATGCTTTAAACTCTGAAATATTATAGTCCTAAAGACCTGGTTTTGTAAGAAGTAAAACAAAAGCCTCTGTAAAAAGCTTTAAGAGTCAATCATTTTACCTGTATGTAGTCTGACTGTTTTTTAAATGCCTCCTTCCCAGATTGCCTCTGTGCTACTGTCCTAAAGCATTGCTTCCCTCCTGCCAGGTTCTCCATCCCACATATTAATAACCAATTACTTTCACTCCCACTGAAGAAGAACACCTATTATATTGACACATTTATGGCTGTTTAAATATTTAATGCTCATACATCCCATCCATATTGCCCTCCTCCAAAAGATCATAGGATCATGAGGTAACACACATTGGAAGGGATCTCAGGAAGTCATCAAGGCCAACATTCTCCTCAAAAAAGGGTCAACTATGAGGTCAGACCGGGTTGTTCAGGGTTTTATCCGATTGGGTCTTGAAAACCTTTAAGGATGGAGACTGTACAACCTCTTTGGGCAACCCATTCCACTGCTCAATTGTCCCAGGGGTGAAAAAAGTTCTCTTTATTTCCAGCCAAAATCTCTCTTGTTTCAACTTATGTCTGTTATAAGTTTCCCAGGGACCAAAGTGAGGCCAACCAGTCTGCAGTTTCCCAGATTGTTCTTTTGGCACTTTTTGAAGCTGGGTGCAACATTTGCTTTCCTCTAATCACTGGGGACCTTCCTGGCCTCTGTGACCTTTCAAAGATGTTGCAAAGTGGTCTTTTAAGGACACCAGTTACTTCACTCAGCACCCCTGGATGCAACCCATCTGGTCCCATGGGCTTGTCCAGGCTGAGTTCTCTCAAGCGATCCCTGACTTAATCCTCATTCACAGCTGGCAGTTCTCTTCCTCCTTGAGCCACTTCTCTAAGCACAGAGGCCTGGGAGACCTTCTTGGAAAAGAAGGCACTGAGTAATTCTTCCACACCTGTGTCTGTTGTCATTAAAGCACTCAGACCATTCAGTAACAGGCCCACATTTTCCTTGTGCCGCATTTTACTATTAATGTAGAGGCAGAAGCTCACGTTGTTACCTGTGACATCCCTTGAAAGCCTCAACTCCATTTAAGTTTTGGCTTTTCTGACACCATCCCTACATGCCCAAGCAATGTTTTTCCACCCTTCCTTTGCAGCCCATCCCTGCCTCCACCTCATGTATACTGCCTTTTTGCATTTAAACTCTGTCATGGCTTCCCTGCTTACCCAAATTGGTCTCCTGATATGTTTCTTTGCTCAATGACATAATAGCGTGAATGTTGTTTTGGCCTGTACCAATCTTAATTTTATAAATTACTATTTGTTTGATATAGGATTGTTCAGCATGGGATAATATGTTTGTATAGAAATATTTCACAGGCATTGAATACATTGAATGTAACTTTACCAGAAAATAATACAGGTATGAGAAGTTGTCTGACTTTTCATTAAGGAAAAAAAAAAACAAACAGACTAAAGAAAAAACATGCAGACTTAGGAATGATTTATATTAGCGAAACTCTCTAAAATAACATATTACAAAGCAAGTTTTAAATACATACACAGAAGTAGTTGGCGGGGGGTGTTCAATCTAGGAGTTCACCATCATTCTGGATTCCTACATAATGTCTACTTTTATCTGGAGAGCAGATTTTTAAACATCAGTAGGGATATTAGTTTTTTGTATGTAGCAACACCCTGGCCAATTTTAGCTGTGGAATGCACAGATGGGTATGCAGAATGATGACAATATAATGTCCCCTCCAGTTTATTACAGATCATAAAATTGTAATTAAATAAAATTTGTTATGTGACAACTTGATTTGCTTGTACACTCCAATTGTATTTTAATTCTGTTTTTATGGTATTTGGTGCACAGACTTTGTTTCTATTGTTTTCAAATAAATCAACAACAGCTTAGTAAGTTTCAGAAAGTACATCAGAAACTCACAAAGGAAAACAATTATAAAAACACCTCCAAATTTCCATGAGGCAATCCTTTTTCATTTAATCTTCTAGATGCGGTATCACAGATTCTTCTAAAACTGACTGTCATCATGAAGAATAAAGTTACCTCATTTGGTAAAGTCAGTTGTGACCACACAGCAAGAAGCAGAGTTCTCCAAATGAAAAATAAATACATACGATATTCAGGTATTTTCAAAGGCAGCTTCTCCATGCATGGGTTTGACTTATACTGACTTCAGCAGAAAAGGCAAATAGTAGGAGAGCTGCAAGTTACAAGTTTAGGATCTAAAGATGTGAGCAGGATATTAGTTATCTGATATTTCTAGCTTTGGTTCTTACTGGGGTTTAATAATTATTAACCAATATAGTAGTAGCATTCAAACCCAATGAAGGTCAGACTGGCCAGTTATGCAGAACATCAAACTACCTAATTTGAAATAGAGCAGAGTGCAGCTGACTTTGTCTATGATACACAGATGCAACAAAAATACCTCTAGGTGTGATAATTATGTTGTGTGTTTATTCATATGACCTCTCTTTATAGAAATACTACTACAAAAATCATGCAGAAATCTTTTTAGACTGTTATATTTTTTAATTCAAGAATCAGAGTTCTTCAAGAGGAACCAGGTGCTAATTTATTCTTCTTCATATTAAGAATCTTAAAGATAAAGGCCAAGCAAGTGATGTATTTTGATGATCATTTAAGTACCTTCTGATTTTAGAATTTCATCACTTTGCCACCATTACCTCATTTAGATAGGGTAGAAACTTAAAACCTACATATCTGCCCTGGTTTTGGCTGGGATAGAGTAATTTTCTTCCGAGTAGCTGGTATAGTGCTGTGGTTTGGATTTAGGGTGAGAATAATCTTAATAACACACTGATGTTTCAATTGTTGCTAAGCAGTGCTTACACTAGTCAAGGACTTTTCAGCTTCCCATGCTCTGCCGGGTGCACAAAAAGCTGGGAGGGGACACAGCCGGGACAGCTGACCCAACCTGGCCACAGCGATATTCCATACCATATGACGTCGTGCCCAGTACATAAGCTGGGGGAAGTTGGCTGGGGGGCAGCGATCGCTGCTTGGGGACGGGCTGGGCATCGGTCAGTGGGTGGTGAGTGGTTGCAGCACTTGTTTTTTCTGGGTTTTGGTTCTCTCTCTCTCTCGTTGTTTTCCTTTTCATTACTACTGTTGTTGTTATTATTATCATCATTATTATTTTTATTTTATTTCTGTTCTTTTCTCAACCCATGAGTTTTCTTTCTTTTGCTTTTCAGATTCTCTCTCTCATCTCACCATTGAGTGGGGTGGGGGGTGAGCGATGGTGCTTGGTTACTGACTGGGGTTAAACCATAACATCTTACAAATAACTAACATATGCAATTCAAATAGTTATCTATAATCTAAAATAATGATTTCATGGTAACTCTCTAATTCAAGAGCAGAAAACTTAAGTGCAGAGAATGTTACTGCCAAGGCAGAAGTTGCAAATAAAATCCAGGAGTTCAGTTTGTTAGGAAAGCATAACCTCCCCGGTGAAACAGTAAATTAAGCCTTATTAATCCAGGCTTTTCCTGTTTTTTTTTTCTTCATCAACTTATTAATTTCTTTTCAAAACTGATATAAAAGACTTGATAGGTCAATAATTTTTTCCATTACCTTAGAGTGATGTTTTCCAAGCCTTTTTATCATCATACAGAATATCAGGTAAAAATTCATGGATGCTAACATGCTAGTTTCTCAGCTTTTGCTATTTTGCCTTGTCCTGGTGTATTATATAAAGCTTGTTCTTTAATTTGGGATTATCTGGAAAGTAATTTCCATCTATAGGTGTATGGAAAAAATCCATTATATGCTTCATACAGTTTCATTAATTTTACTAAGAGGAATAATAAATGATTATGCGTAACAGATAAAATCATACATTGATATATACAAACTTAGGTCAAATGTCTATTTGCTAGAGTAGATTTCAAGTCTCAGACTTACTTGGCAGCAGCATCTTTTCTCAGCTGTTCATGTTTCATTAAAAGATTCTTCCTCTCTTGAAAAGCCTTTCTAACTTTGTATCCTTTGTAGACAGCCTGAATTTTGAAAGCAGCAATGTCCTGTATGGCAGCTATAGACAGAGCCCCATGTTCTAACATGAACTGAATCACTTCATGGTGTTCACCAAGCAAGGCATAATCAAGTGGAGTATATCTTAAAAAAAAAAAACAAACAACAAACAAACCAAACCCATGACAGTTATAATTAAACTAGAATTCTAACCATAATGTGCATTTACTTCATCCTCATTTAATAATAAGGCAACTTCTAGTATGAAGACAGATTAAACACTGTTTTCAGTAGGCTGTTTTACTAATTTTTAATATTATTTTCCTGTCTTACTCATTCTACGTGCCATTACTACGTTTAAGGCTTATTTTAGTCTCCTAATAAACGTGCGGGGGGGGGAAGGGGCAGACTATATGAAGTGTTGGATCAAAATCCTCCAAAGTCCTATCCATAGAATTAACTGCTTTAGGCAAGCAATCTTAAAAAGGGGTTATTGAGATTCTCATATAGAAATGTAATTTAAATAAAAAGCAAGTTAAAACATTTTTTGTGTTACTTCCATATGAACTTAAGTTCTAGAGATTTACTGTCAAATCTGGCTTAGCTTCTGTAACAATGACTGACCAAGCAGCAGGATTACACCTGCATCAAGGGATAATATTTTTTTTAAAGCACTAGGAAGACTTAAGTCTGTTTTCAAATGGTCACAGGTTCTAAAAATATTAAATGGCTTTGGTTTTTAATGGTATCAAAGATGCCTAAGCCCTTTTAAAAGTAATTCCCAAATTTCCCATTTCAACACAGGAGCAAAATTTACATACCTCCCTCACCAACACTGAAACAGTAAGCAAAGACACTTAGTGACTGACAATTATCAGTCACAAACCATAATCAAGATCATATAATACAAGACTATCAAATAGCAAGTGTCAATGCATGCGATTGCGAAAATTAGGGTTCTTCTTGATGGTAACTTGTTAGGACGCAATGCTGGTAAGCAAAGAAAAACAGACAGAAAGCACAATTGGACTTGCCACGCAGCAATGATTTGATGGAAGGATTAACAGTATCTGAACTGAAGTGTCTGCAGGAATAAAGACAATGACATAACATGAAAATCTGTATGTCAAGGTGTGCTGCTGATAGCATTTAAAGAGATACAGATTTTTGATAACCCAGGAATGGGAACTTCAGAAGGGACCTAATTTCAGAAAAACACATTTTTAAAGTATACCTAGTTTTGAAAATTTTAATTAACAGGTACAAAAGATACTAAAGTTAACTTTATGCTACTAGCATGTATGTACCAAGACAATTCATTACATTACAGATCCCAGTCATGAAGACCCATATTCTTAAATGTGGATTCTCTAACTCCATTAGAGCTACCTTTGAAAGTAAAAAAATCACTCAAATAAAATCTGAATAGGGGTTTGTACAACCAGACACTACCCATTCAAGGCTGCTCGCATACACTCCTCACAACCAGCCATTACTCTGTTGTGTCAGCTCAAAACCTGTTATAATTTTTCTTTTCCACTGGTTATCTCTAAAGCAGATAGCTTTTAAATCAAGCTGGCTTCACAGGAAAACACGCAAAGAAGACATCAGCCATCAGCTGTTATACGTAATTTAGCATGAAGTTGGTCAAGCAGCAGCTAGGCTAGCATCACAGGATGCACCCAGGACATCAAGTTGGATTATGAAATAAATTTGCAAAGAACAACAAACCTACCACCCTCTAGACTAGCACTTGATCACATATCTGCAAGCAAGTGGGCAGCTTAAAATCCTAGATGCAATCTCAGCCTCCTCTTTTCACAAACCTATTTAGTTTTAACCACTATGTTTGAATTTTGAACTGGTATCTTATATTGCAGTCTAAGAAAGTGAAGGAGGGAAGCTTCTTTCTATAGGTATATTGGAAAAAAAAATCTACTATTTGGTGAAATTGTTACTGATTAAAAATCAATTTCATCCAATTATGGATGAACCATATCCATGAGGTTATTTTTACTCTCTCNGGCAATTGTGCCATTTTTACATACAATATATATATATATATTTTAGGAGAATTATCTTTAAAGGCAGATTAATCTGGAAATATTGGGGATCTGTTTTGTTCTGCACATGGATTAGTGCTTAAGGGCTGACATTTGGGATACCGCTAGTTATATTTTGAGTAATCTAGGTTTATACATAAGAACATATATTAATGCCAGAAGGGAAACAAAAATAGATACTAACTGATTGACTATAGTAAAACCACAGCTAAGGTCTTTTGCAGACATTTGAGCATCATTAATACATTTCTACAAAGTAAGGAAAATAGCGGCCTCCTTTCTGGCAAAATAGTGGCTTTTAATCTTACTTATTAAGAGTAATTTAATTACAACTGTTTATTTAATTTTCTATCAAGACAGCATTGGCACTACTTAATTAGGAACTACTTATACTTTCATTTGTGTTTCTCAATAAAAAATAAGAACAGAAAAGGCAAAGAGATGAGTGGTTTAGAGCAGAGAACAAAAGAGAAATGATGGGGGAAGAAAGCAATTAAAAACCGGGATAAGTATGGAAGTCTCAAATTTAGCACTAAAACATGGGGTTTCGAAGTCCTCAAGTTATTTAAAATGTCAAAATATTCAAATTTATATGACATACTGATCATAATTTTATTTATAATTATGAGGAGGTCATCTACCCTAAAAAAGGCATTATACATTTCTGCTAACAGTAATTATCTTCACAGCCAGGTGACTAATTCAAAATCCACAACTCAAATCACTTTTTAAAAACTATTATTTATATGTCAGTGAAAGACAAAGAAAAGAAATGCAAATGTACTGTCTCTTTATGGTTACAGGAGGATTTTTTTTTAAACTAGGGCTTTAGAATACAGTTAACCACCAGGTAATCTGTAATCACTATTTTAAAACATAACATTACATTTCTCCCATTTTCTTTCTTCTCACTGTATTCCTGCCAAATAGAAAAGAAAAATTTCAGTCTACTCCAACAGCAGCAGAAATGTCTTTTCATCCTTTGTCCATACACATCCAGCGTCAACTTCATATAAATGAAAAAGATCTTTAATATTTCAAACAAGACTAGAATGAGTAAATACTTGCAGAAATCTCTGTAAGTTCAAGGCTCAAAAGTATGAACAGTTGAGTTGCAATGTCTTACCTAAAGAAGAGATTTTTCACATTAGAAAAGCTGCTTACACTGAAGCCCAAGATTACAGCACTCCTTTTAGATACAAGGTCATGATTCTCTGGCAATATCTGAACCCTTAACATTTAAATCAGTAGGTAGCGCTTTTGCTAATTACAAAATAATGCATTCAGACAAGCAATACCTCTCCTCGCTGTTCTCCATATGATTAGGGAAAGCATCAAAACCCAGCAGCAACTTTATAGCATCAAGGTAGCCGTTGTTACAGAGCCAGTGCAAAGCTGTTCTTCCCTGTAAACAATAGAACAGAGCAAAATTAAATATTATCCCCAAACTCTATCATGCCACAATAAAAGTCATAAAACATACTGGAATTCAATGCTTTTCTGAACATGAAGGACAAACTAATTCTTCTAAATAAACTTCCTTGTTAAAATAAAAGAATAGAGAACTTAAAAATGAAGTAACTTTTTTTTTAAACAAGATTACAACACTAGTGCTTTTTCACCTAAAGCAACTGAAAAACAGCATTAGGAGACTAGCTCTAGAGTTGCTTTCTTTGCAGCTATGCTACCCAGGTCTTAAGCAGCTCTCATCAACCTTTGTAGTTCCAACCCTTCTAGGCTGCTCCAAAACACTGTGAGATGACTGAAAGAATTACTACAGAATTCAAAATCAGATGAAGTTTGAGGAAAGCTTATCAGCCTGGGCAAACAAAGAACAACTCCAGCTGTGCTTTCAAAATGAGCTTGATTCCAGAAGTCTAGTTTCTCTCACATGAAGCAGAAGTCCAACTCTCAAACTGCACGCTATACAGCCAGCTGATACACGACCACTCAGGACTAGGATCACAGAACTAGAATAGGAATACCTCAAGCTGTTAATATCAACCAAACATAGATATTTCACTTCATTTCCAGGCCATGCCTCCTGTCTGTGTCTTGCTTTTCTGAACTCCAAATGTAGGAAATGCCTAGGAGGCTGGGTACCACAGAAAAACATAAATACACCCTGAGTTCAGTGCTAGCAAGCCACCCCCTGAATCCCAAGCGCTGAAAAGCGTGCTGCAGTGTCTGTGAAATAGGTGGAGCTGGTGTATTCAACTGTACTCAAGCTGATGCCATACAGACCTGGTAGCAGGTTGGAAAATCTCCCCAGCATGCTCTGTAGAACCCATAATAAAAACCACTTTTCTACTACCTGGAATTATCCATGCTCTCCAATGAATAGATACAGAAAAGTTTAACAAATTGGGTGAAATTCTTTTGACTGATGAAGTTCTAACGATTTCTGAGAAACTACATCACATAACAAAGAAGTCTGTTTTATGTTGCACAATTATTCTGGCTCCTAATTTCACTTTTTGCTTGAATAATGGCACTAAATAACATAAAAACTAATCCGTGTTCTTTTTTTTTCAGCTGGAAGAGTGATATGTATGTGGATACTTTTGTGGATAAGTAATTGAAGCAGTTCTTGTGCGATCTCACTTGCTCTACCTCTGTGCTGAAGAAACACATTACAGACTATAAAATCACATTCCCATGTCGGCCGTTAATAAGGAATGATAGAAGTTAAGAAATCAGATGATTAATATGACTCCTCATAAGATCACACTTTGACAAGGAAAAATCAAAAGTGATACGGAAAAATACGGATCTTCAATTCATGCTGCATATTAAAATATTATTTTTCATTCAAGATTTTAGAAGTGAAGACATAGGGAAAATTATGTCTGGATGCATTTCTTTTCGCGATAAGCAGTAGCAAAGATACTTCTATGTCCCAGAAAAGAAAATGACCTTGAAGAAAAGGAAAATGTTTTAATTTATGGTTATTCTGAAGTT
>VZTV01064700.1:1229-13579 GCA_013400875.1 Anhinga rufa
CAGTGTGGTAACATAAAAATGCTTTTGGAAAGGTGTAATTTGAAGACATGACGATTATTGAGTAAGCAAGTGAAAAGCATCAATAATCTTATTTGGATTCAACTACTGACAGGTGATTATTTGGAACCTAAGGTTGATACAAGCGAGTGGAAGAAGAAAGCAGTATCTCAGTCTTGGCAAAGCTGAAATTGCACTGTAGGAGCTGATGTTTGTTAAAGAGAAAGCAGCACATGATAGAATAGAGTAAGGAATATTAAAACGCACTTTCTCTAAGCCTTGAAATTAAATCTTTGCTTCTCACTAGGAGGTCTATAGCCTCTTCTTCCTTGGTATTTCCTGGTTTATCTGCTTCAGCTCTAGTCTATCAATTTGTTCAACAACCTTCTTATTTAGAGCCTCCTTCCACTATATTACCCTGCAGTGGCTTTCCATGTCTGCACCTGCTTCAGGCTTTCCACTCCCTTTGTGTACAACCTTCCTCTGCTTCAGTTTTAAGCAAACAGAATCTCTTCCCTCCCTTTGTCACTGCTTCATTTCCTCTTGTATCACTTTGAATCACAGATGCCTTTCACCAGCATTGCTATTTAACAGCTCTAGTTTCTATTCTGCAAAGCCTTATTCATCATTTGGAAAAACTATTTCTTAAGTGACCTCTTTTTCACAATAATATCCTTGCCTCAGTGAAAATTAATTTCTAGCACTGCAAGTGTAAGGTCTGTGGGGCAGAGGTAGGGAATAGTGACTGTGCTTTGTAATTATAACATCTATGGGATTGAAAAGATTATTTTTCTTTTCAGGTGTTTACATGTTTTTCTTATTGGTGCAAATCTCAGCCAAAAATATGCAGAGGGATGGAGACAGGCGCATAGTCCTCTACCTGCACACAGACCTGTGGTCTGGAAGCTATGTAGGCACAGTTGCTGCAGCCATTGGCCTGAGCTAATAAATCCTGCTTATTTCACTTGTCTGTACTTAAGGAGTTTACTGTTGCAAACACTGAAGTCTGCAAGTAGGGACTGATTCCACCAAATGCACTAAGACAATATATTATAGAAGGCACATTTTATATTTACAGCATAATATAAATATTTTATGGTGGTAATAACAGAAAAAGAAAAGTGATTCTCAAAGAGAAAAAGGTCTGACTCACTTATTAAACCAGTGTAATTTGGAAATGCCTCTGTAGGAGATTGTAGAGATGTGTCAATAGGAAATTAGCTTTTCCCTTTTTCTTCTTTTTTTGTAGAAAGAGCTTAACAAGTGCTAAGTTATTCTATCTTTCAAAATCTTTCCTTACAAAAATATGGAGTTGCAAATAACTACAATAGAGTTCAGATTGCATGGTATATATTGAGGCTTAGCCCCATGTTTACTGGTGCTTATAACATATGAAATCAGGCAGTTAAAATGCAGAGACACTGACAAACCATATGGAAGAGAGTTATCAAGAGTTTTCAAGCAATACAGTTTTTGTTGTTTCACCCTGTGCTATACACTTCAGCTAAAACGTGGTGAACCTGTTGTGATAAATTGTAGACATAGACTTATGTAATGTATTCAAGGTCAGATTTCATTGTGAAAAAGAAGGAAAAAGCAACTAGTTCTCCAGGCCCTTGGTAATGATATGCCAGGCCAAACAACATTTTAAAACAAAAGTGACATTCTCATTGATCATGGTATCTAGTGTACTATTACATTAAATTGCTGTTTAATTCATATGTCTTCAGGTAGTTGCAGTCACTGTCCAAGGAGTCCCAGAGAGTGTTCAACCACCAAACGTCAGTGCTTTGAACTCAACAGCATTACATTTAAGCTGGATTGCACCCAAGAAACCAAATGGTATCATCAGAGAGTACCAGATCAGTCAAGTAGGGAAAGGACTTATATACACTGACGCTGCAAGCAGAATGCAGCACACAGTATCAGGTAAGGAGGCAGAGCTCTCTGACAGGCTAATGTCCTGTCCTTAAGGTATAAGACAGTAATAACATATTAAAAATGCTACTTGTCAATCCCTAGTACCTGTGCACAGTTTAGAATGCTTTAGCATGACTTTACATTTCTTAATTTTTTTCTAATCTCTTTCATTTCTGTTTGTTAAAATATTAATAGATTTCATTTCAAAATTTTAAAATAAATCTATCCAGCTCAATTCAAGATGCATGCCTGTGGTGTGCTCAAGGTCTCAGATGTTTTGTGTAGGCTTGCCATTCCTTCACACAGATTCAACTCTCTCTTTTACCATCATTAATGTGCAGTAATCCAGTTGAAGTCACTAGTGCTGCTGTGAATGTGTAGCAGTGTAGGAGCAAGAAGGATCCAGTATTTTATGCCTGAGATAATAAAAAAGGAAAGGAAGACAGAAAGGGAAAGATCCTGGATTCTGTTTATAATCTTATATGTTGCTTACAGCCATTTTCTAAATACTTGGTGAAACTTCACTAGTGTATGTGTACCTGAAAGAAGCGTTAGTCAAGGGATTTGGGGGGAAGATTTGACTCAGACCTCAAATGTATTATTTTCACATATTCAATTTTTAACTATATTTGAATGTTACACTGAAGCAAAATTATTCTTAGAAATGTTTCTGTTGAGCACAAAATGGGAACATAAACACGCAGGGGTATCTTTTTACACTCTGACCTCAGGTTGCTCATCAAATTCTTGTATCTAAAATTTTTAGGAATTTATAAATACTCTTTATTTATTTATTTATTTATTTCCATCCAAGTAGAAAACTTAGGGATTCATATATTACACACACCATTTCACAGCCACCCAAAGAGTGGAAGCTGACTTTGGGCATATAAAACCTATACAGGAAACCTATACAGGATATATGGCACTCTCAACCACCCCTCAAAGCACGAGTCCTGAGTCAGAGTGGATCCCTTAGTGCTTTAAAGAGTTCGTCCGTGCTGTATTCAGTCACAGAGGAGTAAAGAATTGCTGTTCCTCTTTGACAATATCACGCTCAAGTGTGAGATTCATCAACTGTATATTATGCCTGTCTCTATATTCAGTGCTTCTGGACATGAGATATTAACTACAGTATGCCAGTTGGTGGTATGTGTTTTAGAATTGCTGTTGTAAGTTTATACTGTAAAGAACACCTACCAACAAGGAATGATTTATCAAACCCATTTGAAAAACACTTCTCGTGCTCCCACTTCCTTCCCAAAAGGTAGTTATAGCTCCAGAGTAATTGAGATTTTAATGCAAACAATACTGTTTTTCTTGCCATTTGGAAGGGAGAGGAAATGAAATTACCTTCTGAGAAACAAGGATCTTTTTTCCTTTTGTGTGCCTGTTCCATTAAGCCACTGTCCAATGCTGCCATGTTAAGCCAGGAGTGAAATAAGTGATTGTTCGTCCTGACAGTCATAATCAAATCTTGTGCTGTTTTCTGCGGGAGCTTCCTTAGGTAATAATGTGGAATTCATGGCAGTGATTTAGCAATGTGGATAATTATTGCTCTCTAAATTAAAAGAATAAGATAAAGCAATCAAATTTATTTCATACATAATCTCAAATGTTTGAACTGTTGTCTTATACCCTGTGGATATATGTTTTGATTTTCTCATCTTCTTTTTTTTCTTTTTTTTTTCCCCTGAACTGTCCGCTTTTCCCAGAGCAACAGCTGAACATTAATGAAGCTGTAGCATTAGTATTTTTTGAGACTTTGAATCTAGGGTCTTGCAAATAACAGACAAGAAGGCTAGCACCTTGCCACTGCACCATTGTCTTGCTGCTTATTTTTAATTACATCAAAGCTTTGGAAACATGATCCTACAAATGCTTTGTGGGAATAGCGGTGAATGTGCTCATCATGTGAAATCCATAAATTGCTTATAATCCTCTCAAGATGTTAAAAAAAGCATTAAGTAATTGAAGACAGGAAGTCCTCAGTTAATTATTTAGAGGTGTTATCAATGCTTTAAGCAAACTGAAGCATTTTCTGCTATCTCACTGAGTTGAATGCCACTGGGACCTAGGGGCAGCAGCCATCATCTTCTCATATTCTCTAATGCAAACAGCACATGGCAGCTTGTCAATAAAAGACCTTTTTATATCATTTATTACTGAACACTTCCACTACCCTGTACAGAACAATTTGGATGACAGTTATGGCATTGTTTCACTTTGTGTTACTACTACTTTACAAATGGGCCTGCTAATGCTTTGCAGTGGGGGCCAGGCAGAGGGTAAGACTGAAGAAAATAATTAGAGGAATTGTAAAAGAAAGCTAAGAGTGCCCTCTTCAGCAGCAGCAGGTGGGTTTATAGCAAAGATTCTTCCCAACTCCTCCTTTTTAGTACACTAAGGATAATATCCCAAGTAAGAGGCTTTACTGAGAATTTGTAGGATCGATCACCTTTAGGTAAAACCCAGGCAAGATCATTGAAGTTTATTTTAGTAAAAGAAACAACATTAAGAAATCATTATGACTGAATAGTTTGAAATTCTTTCATCTGAACATATTCTCCATTTCAGGGTAGTGAGAACTGAAGAGATACAGAAATGTTGTCACTGGTCAACTCTATCTCCATGCAGCACTGAATCATTAGTAATATTTATCTAAAGGAAACTCTTGGGGGTGGAGGGGTTGTGTGAGACTGTGGTCATCAATCTGACATTCTCCTGAGTAAAATTCCCATGGCGGGACCCAAGAGTGTTAGCGTAGGAGCTAATTACTGACCTTGCTGGAGCCATACCCACAAATGGAGACAAACAGCATCAGAAGGAATTGATTTGGCTAATAGAAGAATGCATTCTTAAAAAACTCACTGTTTCACAGCGTTTTGGCAAATGACAAATGCTGCAATAACAAAATAGACTGCTAAGTTAAAAAAAAAAAAAGATTACAAAACCCTCACAATAATAGACCAAAAAAGAAAAGGAGGGGAGAAGTATCCTCTAGTGAACAATCAAGTAGAGAAATTGGAAAAGCAAAATGCTGTTTATGTTTCAAGATTATCTTACTTGTTATTTTTATTATTAATCACATACATAGATTTGCACAGAGCTTTCCAAAGCATACATAAGACAAGGTGTTTAATACAAAGCTTTAATAATCTAGATAAAAATCTGCTGTGACTGCTCCATGTATGACTAGAGGTTTCAGGTATCAGGATTTCACCAATAAATTTAGTGAAACCATGTGCTCTTTTTTTAATGCCCATTTTTCCTTTTAAAGTGTAGTTGTAAATGAGTATTGCTTTATTATGCATGTTTCCTTTAAAAGTGAACATGACTCCCTTTAGGGGAATTCAAGTAATTTGTTGCCACAGTAATCTTTTCTATCCTGAAATGTTAAATACTTGGCTTTCCTCCATGCCTTTCCCTCTCTCTAGTCTGCAACTGTCATTTTCTCCCTCCTTACTTTTATATGCAGCGTTCAGATGATTTTTCTTCTCCTCCAGTTCATGATTAG
Source organism: Anhinga rufa (assembly GCA_013400875.1). Classification (NCBI taxonomy): domain Eukaryota; kingdom Metazoa; phylum Chordata; class Aves; order Suliformes; family Anhingidae; genus Anhinga; species Anhinga rufa. The sequence goes on from VZTV01064700.1 coordinate 6,664, forward strand.
GTTACAGCCAGGGCTATCCCTCTGAGTCATCTCTTTATTTTCTCTCCTTCATGTCTTGTTCAATTTGTAAGCAGCCTGCATGTCTTCCATTCAGTATTTTACCTTTCTATGTAATTGTTGCTTATTCTTTCTTTCTATTTGTTTGTAATATATTTTACTTAAAATATCTCTGTAATGGCTATAAGCAAGGATTTGTTTATAAACAAAGATCTTGCCCAGATTTTTTTTCTTGTCACAGAATTGCATTGTTCTTGAAGTAATTACAATAAGGCACATGAGCCACATCAAAAGTGCATTATTAAGGTCACAAAGCCAAGCACTTAAAAATTGACCTGTATAATACTTAGGAATTGACCTGTATAATCCTAATTCAGCCTCTTTCACACAAGCAGTCTGCATTACATGGTAGCGTAGTCATTTGTACGTAGGGTTACTGCCCCATTCAGTCCACAAGCTGTGTCTCTTCTGGGGAGGAAAAACAATAAATAAATAAATAAGACTCCTGTATGTAGGACTGCTGCCTCAGCTTTTGCTATTTTTAGTAGGTTTGTTCCTTCTGGGAATCATGGTGTAGATGGGCCTAATTCTGTGTCTGCCCAGAGATTCAGAGATTTCCTTTCTGCTCGGCGGAAGTCAGGGAGGGGCGAGCCTGAAGTTCATGTGAACGTGGAGCACAGCGAGGAAGGCAACAGGGATGGAGCCAACCCAGAGGAATAAAATATGGATTGCTGAGGGGCTGGCGGCATTGGCCACCAAAAGGAAGAAAGGAGAAGGGACAGTGTCCTGGGAGGATGGCCGAGTGGCAGCACACAGGGCGGCCTCGCTGCTGCAGCACGCTCCCACATCGGCTCTCTGTGAAGCTGCTGCCAGCCTCCCCTGGGACCTTCCCCCAGCCCTGCCCATGGGCCCAGGACCCCATTTCAGCCCAGCCTGCTCCCCTCAATCCCTGCTCGTAGCTGTGCTGGCCTCCAGCCCTGCCCTGCCCAGCCATGGGCCCTGCCAAGCCCAGGTGCCCACAGGCTCATGTCCAGCCCAGCCCCATCCCCAGGGAAGTGCCTGGGCTGGGGCAGTGGGACAAGCCCTGGCAGGTCTCATAAATCCCGTGGGATGCCAGATTAGAAAGCTATAGTGAGTGAAGTGTGGGACGGCCGGAGGAGAGACGGTCTCTGGATCAAGGCAGTTGGCTTTTGTCCTGGCTTTGCAGGGCATTCATTTCTGTTCAGGCTGTGGTACTGAGCAAGACACATCTCAAGCTTTCACAGCTTGTCACAACTATGTCTTCTTTATTTTCTGGACACCCTGCCTGAGACCTGGGGCCTGAATTGCTAATTCCTGAGCTCTCAGAGCTGCAGCTGAAGACACCGGGGGTTGTGCTTGGGTATATAAAGTTTTGCATAACATCAGGTACCCTGACAGCCAGGTCCCAGGCATCCCAAATGGCCTCCTAGCAGGTCCAGGGCGGGGTTTTTTTCTCAGTCTTTTTGTGTTTGCATCTTGTTTCTGAGCGAGATAAATATTTTTGTTTGTTTGTTTGTTTTTAATTCTTCTGGTACTGCATTAAACCATTTGCAATGCTCAGCTGGTTGGTGTTACTAAAGTAACTGTACGCTCTAGGGGTAGGCACTATAAAAATGTCTTGAATTACCTACAATTAGGCAGGCTACAAAAAAAGTCTCGAATTACATACAATTAGGCAGGCCAGAGACCACATGCTGGAAGGGATTTTAGATAGGACTGTGCCACAGAAATATATACAAAGGGGGTCAATTCATATCATACAATGTCCAAACGCTGGGATTTCCTAGTTTACGGGTGGTCAGTTTTGCAATCTTAATATTTTCAGAGTTTTTGTGTATAATTTGCTTCTTGTTGTTGTACTGTTTGTCCCCTTTCCATTCAGGAACAGGAACTTTTTTTTTAATGTATTATGAGGTGTTAACAAGACGATCCTTGAAAACATCTGAGAGAGAGGTTTTCAGTGTCTGTTTCTAGTAATATGATTTTTAAGATCATTTGAGAAATACCCCAAAGAGTAGTTTAGCAAAGACCCTGAAACCTGGGCTGGAGCATGCTCTGTGAGGCAGTCTGATCTGCAGTTAAAGCTGAGCTCTGAGTGGTTCAAGACAGGCTCACAGAGGTCTGCATCTTTAACGATTTAACTATGAGAGGCCTTTAATGGGTGTGCAGAAATGGCTATTTGAAAAGCTTAGTATCTTAGCTAAATTTTGGGTATAATTTTATGAGGAGTCCTAAAGGCAAATTCTTAAGCTGCAGGCAACTTGATGTCAAATCTGAAGTCATTGACACACAGCACAAGGATGTTTGAATATTTCCAAGGGAAGGTCAAAGCAATATGTTCTCTTTTAGTCTCGTTCAAGGATGTCCAGCATAGAAGGTCTGAGCTGAAAAAATAGTTTTTAAAAATTAAAAATAACTCAAATTAATATCTTGTAACGGGGAGGGCTTGGTTTTCAGTCCTGCTTCTAGATGCTTTATCGCATTTATAGTAAAATCTTGTAACGAATAGGAAAAAATAGGGATAAAAATTGAACATATAGAAGTTGGGAAGGGGACAAGAATGGAGTATCTTTGTATTTGTTTGCAATACAGTAGAAGATTTCATGTTGAAGTAAGAGAATATTTTATTATCTTTTCTTCTTGATGTAAATATATTTGTAATAAATTTTCAGAATATTACAGGCTTTTCAGCTTTTCAAGTCCAAAACTCTAAGCAATTACACTTTCAGGTGCTTATCTATTGGAAACCTTTCAACTTCTATGGCCATTAGCAGTGATGGAGATTATGTCTGTGCCGAGAATAGCTTCCAGTTAATTTTTAACCATTTTGTACAGGCAGAAGCATAGGTTAAAAAACCCAGCAAAACACACCTTAGAGACTGGGTAAATTTTCAGATGGTAATTTGGGCTGAGGTCTGGAATGTTGTTAATACGCTGCAAGTTCTATCTAAGTTAATTGGTTTGAAGCTAATTCAGATATGTCTATATGAGAGGCAGCCATAGATCCATTGCATCGTAGATACACATTCAATCAGAATAATTTTGTCAGGTCTTTTAAACTAGTAGAGGATATATATCTAAATTAGCAAGAATTCACCATTTCAATATTATTCAGCTGTAAAACTAGAATGGTTCATATTTTATGTTTGCTAAAAATACTAAAAGTTAACTTTAAGTCCAGTGACTTTCTATGTAGTGATACAATTCTTGGGATGCCTGATGTCACTATCTTAGTCTAACCTCTGTTTGTTCTTTCTAGGTCTGCAGCCATACACTAATTACAGCTTCATGCTTACTGCATGTACATCTGCTGGGTGTGCTTCTAGCCAACCACGTTCAGGTCAAACTTTACAAGCTGCTCCTCATGGTAAGGGAAGAAGACACTCTTAGAGAACTGCAAAGAGGTGGTCATATGTGCATGTATTTTCTGATGGTTTAACAAGGTGCAAAACTCCACTATCATCCATCAAGATATAAATCTACACAAGAGAATCCACCTCTCTCAGATTATTTGTATCTTAACACACTCTTTATACTGACTACCTGGCACTGCTTTTCTATTTTCTTTTTGTGACATTTTTCCCCAAGTTTATCTTTAAGTTCGCGAGGTTAGAATTAGCAGATGTGTATTTTTTAACACACAAATAAATATGCAGAGACAACTGGGCATATAAAGGCCACAGCCTTTGGCCTTGCTCTCCATTAATCTGTACCTTGTCTAGTTGGTTGCATTTGATATAGAATAAATACAGGAAGTGTGTTAAATTCTGTCATTCTCTCTGGTGATGTTTTATGCTTTCATTACATTGCTGAAAGCAACAGCACAAACTGTGGGAAAGGGAAATAAACCCTTTATGTTTCCGTCATAAAATGACAATAGTGTCATTGTGATGTTAATAGGGGTATGGCCAAAACCTCATCATATCATAGTCAGCTCAACAGAAGTGGAAATCTACTGGAGTAAACCAGAGAAACCCAATGGACTCATTACTCAGTATCGATTATTTCGTGATGGAGAACAGATTTTCCTGGGTGGCAGTCCAGACCTGAATTTCACAGATGTTAACCTGCAGCCTAACAGTAGGTAAGGCATGTTAAAGAGCTCTCGTAACACGTGAAAGCTGTTCAAAATATATATACGTGTGTTTGTGAAAAGTACAAAATATAAGTTACTTTTTAACAAAATAAAAATCTCTTACAATTTTACTTAAATACTGAAAAATTGGTAGAGCACTTTTAGGTGGCTTCCAAATGTTGGAAAGCTTTAATCAAAGGACTTATATTTTTTCCCTTTTCTGAGAATAGGTCATTCTGATTCAAAGAGGGAGAGACTTCTATTTCTTTTTATTTTCCTTGGGTGGTTTTTGGTGGGTCATTGGTTGTTTTTTTCTCCTCATGACATATACTTAGAAAAATTTAAGTCTTTATATGGCAGACAGCACTGCACGTGGTTTATAATGCTCCTGTGCATATTGAACATACTGGCTTAAAAGTAGCAGCTGCTGGTATTTTTATAGAGGCCATTCCGAAATTGGTTTTGACACTTTTTGAGTCAATACTCTCTCTCTTATGTAAGCTACTGTGAATTTTAGTATTAAAATTATTATTATGATAAGTAAAGAGTTACTTTTCTCACATTAAGAAAACTTAAAGGTGAAAATCTTGACTAATGCAATATTTGTTATACTCTTTGTATAGTCTATTCATTTTAAATTGGTGAAAATGGAAATGTTCTATTACTGATATGCCTAAAGCTTCTAACCGTAGTGTCTTTTTTGTGTTTGCGCAGATATGTTTACCAGCTGGAAGCCAGCACTTGGGGCGGCAGCAACACTAGTGATAAATATGTTCTACAAACACCAGTAGGAACACCAGAGAAAATTCATGTCCCATATAATGTCACAGTAATTGATGCATATTCTATATTTCTAGCTTGGGATGTGCCAGGTAAAAATGTATTTCTATGTAGTACTTTGTAGCAAAATGAAAGGATGGAAAAATTAGTACATTCAGGCAGGCAGCTGAATCATTCTGATATTTTTATTCTTTGTATTTGGTTTTAGTGTTTGTGTGATTTAAATAACCGGTGTATAAAGCTGCTGTTTCCTAGAGACATATTATTTTAATAATATTGACCTATATACTTCACATGGGTATTGTGAGGATTAGCTGATCAAAAATCAGTATGTTAATTCGATATTGTAAACTATTATTGAGTGCAAGTATTAAGGAAAAAACCCAATTACACTGAAAATAAATTCTCCCTTCTGTTCAGACTAACCTGAGTTATCGACAGGGAAACCTGCCAACCTTTTGGGTTGGTAATGCCTTGATAGCTGTCCTGGCAATTAAAATGTCCAGTTGTCCTGCAGGTATGCAATGTTGAGCTCCTTTAACAAAAGGTGTAAGAGTGTGACATGGAGGTTCTGTGCTAGCTTTGACCTGATTGAGTAAATTTTATTCGCCAGAGCACCATAGTGTTATGTGGACGTTACCTTGCAGGAGGGTGGGTCAGCAAATGCCCAGAAATATTCTTCCGCTTGTTACTCTTCTCCTGAACATTGTCTTGGCCTGCTACAGAGATAGGCTAAGAAGGAATAATTGAATAATAACATCTTTTTATATGACTGACGGTGCTCTGTTTCATTAATATAGATCATAGCTTAAGTGATTGCTGTACTTTGCTGATGTCATAAAAATTATATGCTGTAGTTATTGTGGGACAATGAGAGCATTGTAAATGAACAATTTTCTGTCTAGTGTAGCTCATCTCCAGCAAGGTGTTTTCCAGTTTCTAGATATTGTTTTTTTTCAGTTAAATGAGGTCAATTTTTTTAGAGACTTTAGATGTTTGCATATTGCAATAACAACCATATGTGTTTTATCAATGAACTCAGGGAATTTTTTGATGTCTCCTCTTCCTAATTATTTAAGATGTTCTTTCCTTGTGTAGCAGTCACAGTAGAGTCAATTGGCATTAAAAATAAAGTCACCCAGAAAAGGTATTTTGCCTTCAAGGCTGGGATCGCAAGTATTGTGGCAGTGCTTAGCAGCGTTCACCCTACCCATTTAAGCAATGATTAATAAATCTATAATACCCTGAGCTGTCAATCTTTTAGTTTTCAGAAGCACAAAATCCATTATAGAAATGCTATAATATATGAAAAAGATTAAAATCTTAAATTAAACTTTTCCCCCTACTGCCTGAAAGGATTTAGAACCCAGCAGAAGGCAGGTGAATTCAAATGGCATACAATCTACAGTTAGTTTTATTGGAAAGTGGCTCATGCTGTATTATAGTTTTGATAATAAATATAATTTAAGGCATAAAATATTCAGCAACATTATAAACAGATTTAAAACATAACAATATACTGAAATAGCGTAGGCCTGTGAAGAGTGGGCTGTTTCTCTGAAAAGCTTGTCCTTGCTGTTCTAGACCTTTTCTTTTCCAGCTGCTTGAATTCCTGTTACTCACAGTAAGTTATAGGTCTTCAAGGAGCATCAGGCTCTGTGTAGTACCTTTGGTTATGTTGCAATTAAGATTGTGCGTACAAAGGTTCATGTATTCCTGAAACCACATGATCAGAGGGATGTGGACGTGGCTGGACATTATGGCACTCTAGAGAATGCAGGGTCGATGTGTCCATATGGCTGTAGGAATCATTTTCCTCAGTCAGGGGGAGGCACATTTCCTTCTTCCCAGGTACTGGGATGCACCTTGAACACTGATCTCACTTTTGAGGATATTTGGTGACTCAGTCCCTTCCTCTCTGCCTTCTCATTGTGGGGCCAATTATTTAAGTGTGAATAAGGGGGTAGATATCTCCAAATTCTACCCTTGGGTAGACAGGAAAGCAAAACTTGCTGTTCCTTTTATTATAGCACCTCAGGGCCA